>JAWWES010000035.1:15380731-15420024 GCA_035583135.1 Lophotriccus pileatus | reverse complement strand
GAAGTGTCCAAGGCCAGGTTGGACAGGGCTTGGAGCAACCTGGGATAGTGGAAGGTGTCCCTGCCCATGGCAGGGGCCTTGGAACTCGATGGTCTGTAAAGTCCCTTCTAACCCAAACCATTCCATAAATTGGTAGCTTTCCTTCCCCCAACACTCCTGTTCCTTGCAAACACTTTTCATGCAATTGTTGAAAAGATGCAGAATTTGTGCCATCCAGGTTTGGGTACATCTGACTGCAAAGAGACAGGAACACAGTTCTGCTGAGCTCTGCAAAGACAAGACACCTGGGGAGACAACATCTCACCATCCACCCTCAGCTGCCAACAAGGCCACTGAAACCTGGCTGTGAGGACCAGGTTTAGCAGATGCAGGACTCCAGGTTCTTACAGAAGCAGGCAAGTGGCAACCAGCCCAGCAGACAGGGCAGGAGAGATGCAGCAGAATTTCAAAGTTCCAGGCAGGTTCTAGTGATGCTGATTTGGAAAGGACAGACCCACCCCTGCACGCAACAGCGCAACAGGAACATTGGCACAACCTTCACAGACTGTTCCTTCTGCAGGAGCGTGGCAAGAGACAGGCCCCTGGAAAGCCCTGGCTCCTCTCTGTCCATCCCTGATATCTGACAGGTCTCAGCACTAGCAGAGCACTCAACCACAGCCAAGCAGCTTCATCACAGAACATCCCTGAACCACCATCTCCATGAAATCTGGGTTCCCACCTCAAAGCCCAGCCCCAGGGCTGCTGCTTTACACAACCCCAGACCACGCTCAGCAGATCGAGGGAGCTCCTCCTGCACACCCCCACACCTTCCATCAGAAAAACCTCCCACAAATTTTATTGCCAGCTTCTAGTAACAAGTCTGGAGCGAGGCACTCTTCAGGCACAGGCTGGGGAGCGAGCGAGCCCCGCTCCCACGCCATCCCGCGGCTCCCCGGCGCCCGTGGGAACCGTCCCGAGCGCCCCTCGCCCCCGCTTGCGAGCTTTCACCGCAGCCCTTCCATCCTCCGCCGTATCAAGAGGCAGGTGGATCGTTCTCCCGTCAGGGGAAAGACGGACCGAGTCAAAACAGAGCGGGGTGGGCTTTGAAAGGGCCCGATTGCGGGGAGGGCGCCGGGGATGACAGAACCGGGCGGAGTCCCCAGGGACGCAGCTCAAGACAGCTCTTCGCTCACTCGAGTACAGAAGTGGGAGAGCAACTAGGAGGAACAGCAAGGAGCTTCTCCCCCCTTTCCAGCCTTCCCACTCCAACCCCCTCCGTGGTGCCGCAGTGCCGAGCGCGGCTCCCGCCGCAGCCGGGCCCTCCACGCACCCCCAGCCCACCCAGCTGGGACCCCGACCCTGGGAGCAACAGGAGATGAGAGTCAGAGACCCCACAAGGTGCAGAAGGGCTGGGGATGGAGCTGCTGGCTGGTCTCCTCAGCGGCCAGGACGGGCTGTTGGAGAGCCAAGAGGAACAGCTCAGTGGCACTGCTAAAGGAGCTCCCCAGCCCCTGCTGTCAGCACCACAACCAACATCTTGCTTTTAAACTGAGCAAGCACAGAGCAAAGGCTGCCCAGCAGCACAGTGAGGTGGCAGAAGAGTGCAGGACAGGGAAGGTGTGGCGCTCCCATGGTACCAGCCATCACCACACCCGTCTGGAGAGGTACAGCCTTGGCTTACAAATCCTGAACCACCATCACAGGAAACCTCATCACAACAAGGTCTGTTTAACTCGGCCACAATGTCCCAGCTCAGAAGGCAAAGGAGCTGAACCCCATAGTACTGATCAGGAGGATCCAGGAGAACAATGCTCCAGCACCAAAGGAAGAGGATGGACAGAGCCAGAAACCACACATGGCAGCAAGGAGATGCTGAGCACAGCACAGAGATCCCCTGGGAAGGGAAGGATCCTGGGTGCTTGCCAGGGAAATCCCCAGGGGCTTCAAACCTAATCACCCAAGAACAACCATGTGCCAGCCACTTCCCTTCTGCTGCAGGACTTCAAGGAGCAAGACCAGAGAGCAGCTGGGTGTGGGGTGTCCAGGCTCCACCACACTCCCCAACTGCAGCTGCTTGGCCCCTTGTACGTGACCACCAGCACAGCCACTGCTCCTTGGAGCAAGGACAAGCAGGACCCTGCACAGGACACACCACAGCATTGGTGTTCCAGCCCTGCCAGACACAAAGCAAGACAAGCTCAGGCTGGTTAGTGAGAACCCCCAGGCTCCACAAATAGCTTTGGGGAAGTGATACCACAGCCAGTGCTCCGGGGCACACACAGGGACTCCTCGGGGCACAGCTCCTGGCCCTGCTCTGCTGCTGCAGCTTCCTGCTCTCCCACGGGCACCAGGGGGACCACGGACCTGGAGCAGCAGAGCGTGGGCTCAGTGGGCAGCTCAGATCCTCAGCCCTCCCCAGCAGCAGTGCTGCAGGAGAACAGAGAGAACGCTGAGGATGAGGATGTCTGAAGAGCAGCTGAGGATGCCGCTGCTGCTTCTCCTCCACCTCCAGCCCAGTCCTCTCGTAGCTGCTCCGAGTGGAGCCTGACCTCGGCTTCCCCCAAAAGCAGGCCCCCAGCACAGCCTGGCCCACGCCAGCGCACTGCCACCCTCCCTCCTTTGGATTTCTGCTCCTCTGCCTTGCCACAGAGTCATGTGTTGAAGTTATCAGAGCTGGAAGTGAGTCAGCACAGTAAACGACAGCCTAAGAATGCAACTAATTAAAACTATTCACTCCAGCCAGCCTGTTCCAACACACCCAGGACCCCAGACAGAGCCAGTTGCACCAGTGGGATGCAGCACACGATCCCAGGACGTTGGCTCCTGTCTCCTGCAGCACGAAGAGCAAGTCCCTCATCACGCACCAGTCAGGGCCTGTGTTCCTCACCAGACAGCAGAGGTGGGCTTGGAGGAGCTTTACCTCAGCCTCATGGCTGCAGAAGTTGTGCTTCAGTTGGGGGAACACCAAAAGCCACCACCAACCCACTGAGGGTGCTTGTACCAGACAGGACAAACTGGTGACTTGCAGGCAGGAGTCAAACCAGCAACAGAAACCAGCTGAGACTCAGCTCCAGGCCATGCAGGAGCAGCAGCCCAGCCAAACACCTCACTGACTTTAACATTTAATCCTCCCCTTCTCTTTTCAGGAGTCAGAGTGTAGTTTGCTGACCAAGAAACCTCAAGGTTACACAGGTGGCTTTATGGCAGAACAAGGGATCCAAGCATTTCCCAGATCCAAAAGCGGGGAAAATCAGGTCTGAGCAACTCCCAGGAACTGGCCAGGACTTTAAATACTTCACTGTCACTGACTGGTGCTGCTGGTGTTATGGAAATGCTGGTACATCGGTTTGCAGGATGATGCCCACAGGGACGGGACTGGAAAGCCTGGAGGAGGATTGTGTGTTGCTCTAAGTGCCCATGGGCATCCCCCAGCACAGCAACTGGAACAGGGCTGCCTCAGTCCTCCCCTGCCAGACACAAAACAGGGAGACCCCTCACTGTGAACAGAATCATTAAGGCTGGAAAAGTCCCCTGAGCCCATCAGGTCTGACTGTTCCCCCAGCCTGGGGGAACACCACTGCCCCACGTCCCCAGGTGCCACATCCACAGGGCTTTTAAACCCCTCCAGGGATGGGGACTCCACCCCTGCCTGGGCAGCTGTGCCAGGGCTGGACAGCTCTTTTGGGCAGGACATTGTTCCTGCTATCACAAGGTGAGTGATCCCCCCGTGACATCCAGCCCAGCGCTGCCTCCCAGCCCAAACCCGCCCGTGCTGGAGCTCAGGAGCCTGGCAGAGAGAAAGCACTTGAATCACTAACTTACATGACTAGAAAGTATTTAGTTAAACCCCCTCTGCTGCCAAGGGTGTTTCCTTTATGCAGCTGAGACGGAAAATGAGCATGAAAGCTAATCCAGCCAGGGCAGCAGGCAGGAGGGCAGCAGAGCCCGGCTGGGGGCACTGGCAGGCAGGTCCTGGGCAGACAGCCCTGCCCCCTGAACCCAGAGATGTACCCACCACAGCGAGGGAGAAACCAGATTTATAGGGGTTCTACAGCATTTTGTTGGCATTAAAACAGAAGAGATGCTGAACACTTTATCCCTTGTCACGCTCCCAACCAAGTAAGGCAAACCAGATCCAAGCCCTTGTAACGGATTTATTATTTAATACCAGCATGTAACAACCCCAGCTCGTGCTAACAAAGTTTGACAGAAGATAAGTAACCACCCAGCCACCAGCGCTGCAAGAATCACACCAGACAATTAAACAGCCCTGCCAAAAATAGCCTACCTGACCTGCTACCACTCCTGACTATCAATCCAGCTCTCCCTGCAGAGAAGCTGCTACAGTTGAGTCAAACCTCAAAATACTCCCTCAAAATAGAGCTGAACCGGTGCCGTGGCTGTAAGCGATCCTCCCCTTCCTCAATTTAGATCGCTCAGAAACCTTCAGAGAGAAAAATCACTACGTGTCAAGGCAGAGCAGAGACAGATATTGATGGCAACAACGGCAGCAGTGGAGGGAAGGCTGCAAAGCCCGGGGAGCAGCGAGAGGGAGCTGACGGGGAAGGCACAGGCAGTGCCCAGGCATCATCAACACAAGGTCACTGGGGAGCTCAGGAGGAGAAATCAGGAGTTTGAAGTCTTCACAGTTCCTCTGTTGGTGCTTTCCAATACTTGTCATCTCCAGAGCATGGGAATGCCACACAGCACAGACTGGCTGCCTGCGTGGGCACACAGGGCTCTGCCTGCACCCCATGGGGCTTCCAGCACCCACCCTGCTGCCTCCCCCACGCTCTCCCCCCGTGGCTCTGCTGGTTCCCAGCTCCTTTACAGGGTGCTGTTTCACAGCGAGGAGCTGCTCCTCAGCTGCTGAGGATGGGGTGGGCTCTGTGCCACGGGCTCCTCATCTCGGGTTTTGTAACCTCCACGCTGCCTTGTTTCACCCCAGAGCCTGCACACAGCCACACGTGCCTTCCAGCTCTTATGGGAACAGGGGGAAGGCTGGGCCTTTGGGTTGGTTCCAACCTTTGGGTTGGAAGCAACCTTAAAGCTCAACCAGGTCCAGCCTCGGTGCCATAGGCAGGGACACCTTCCATCGGACCAGGCTGCTCAGAGCTCCATCCAGCCTGGCCTTGGACACTTCCAGGAAGGGTCTTGCAGTGCCAGATGGATGCTCAGACCAGGCTGGCACAGCCTGCCACGGGCAGCATTCCTGTGGGAAGGCAGGGCACGCCGTGACAGCAAGTAAAGCACGCAGGAAAAGGCTGTAACTGGGCATGGTGACACCAGAGAGACTGGATGTCCCCTCCCCCAGACACACAGATGAGTTACCCCATGCCCAGCAGAGCAGGATCCTCCATCAGTCACATAGATGCAAATAACCTTAAAAAAATGACCATTTCGTACACATTACACAAAGACCCGAAATGCATCATTTGACTCTTCATTTAAGCCCTTAGATTTTTTCAAAGGCTGCATAATTTTGATTCCTCTGCCAGTGAAAGTCTCTTACAGGAAGTTTCTCCACGGTTTCCGTGTTATTTCAGCACAGCCCTGACCCCAGCCTGGGCCACAGAGCTTCACAGTGAGCCCAGGAAGGGACCAGAGCCACCAGAACTGTCCTGCCAGATGTGCCACCTCCTGTCCAGCTCACCAGGGGGGACACCCTGCCTCTGCCACAGAGGGGCTTCACTGCCCACCCCAACAAACACCAGCAGCTTCAGTAACAGGGGCAAGGTGGGGTTTTATCCAAGACAACACCAACCACCACTTTCTGAGCTGTCTCAGCACAGGTTTGCAGTCTCACTGGGCACAAGGCTCGCTGTCTGGGTTGGCAGCAGCACCCCCAGCACTCCCCACTGGCTCCAGGAGCAGACCCAACTCGGCTCCTGCTCCCACCGACAGCCTGGAGGAGGCTGAGCCACAAACCCCTGCAATTAAGCTGCTCGTTTCACTGTAATGGCTTGGCAGGGCCTGGCCAGAAAATAAAACCTGAGCAGGACAAGACCTGAATGTGCAATAACCCGATCAAAGGCACAGCTGTCCTGACAGGCAGCCACCTCCCACAGCCACTGCAGAGCAATTAAGAGCCCAACCATCTCCACAGCAGTGGAAGATGAGATACGAGCTCTTTGTTAGACATCCACTGGCCCTGGTTCATTAGAGGAAAAGCACATCAAAAAAGTGGCCAACAAGCTGAGATTCAAACCTAAGTGGCAATAGCCACATCCAGACACCTCTGGTACTAAAATACCAGGTGGTTCCACAGCTCCAGCATTCCCAGCACACGGGCACACACCCATCAGCACTTCCACGCTCCAGGATCACATCCCTGCCCCAGAAATGGTATGACTAAGAGAAACTGCTTGACCCCAGCTCTCCTGGGAGCTTGGGTTTAGCCCTGTAATAAATGTATGGGTGATAACAGATCCCCCAAAATCTGTAGGATGTTCTAACAGCAGAAGATCCTGGTCCTGAGAGTGCCCATCCCAACACAGGAGCCCTGTGGAGCCAAGCCATGGGCACCTCCGGTCTGGCTCCAGCATTTCTGTTTCCTAAACTGTCTTCCTAAAGCCAAAAGCTTCAGCACCCTGTGCAAGTCAGCAGGGAGCTGACAGCTATTATTTTAGGAGTCTCCATATGGACCCACTGCAGCATCTTGCCGCTCTAATTTAGGGCACCGGCTGACGGGGAGGGGATGCTGCTCCCACCTCCAGAGGATGTTGGTCTGGGAGCACCTTCCAGTCCCCAGAGGGGCTCCAGGAGAGATGGATGTTGATCTGGGAGCACCTTCCAGTCCCCAGAGGGGCTCCAGGAGAGATAGAGAGGGTCTTTGGCAGCTGTGGCTTCCCCCCTGCTGGAAGTGTCCAAGGCCAGGTTGGATGGGCTTGGAGCAACCCAGGCTTCTGGAAGGTGTCCCTGCCCATGGCAGGGGTGGGACTGGACGGGCTTTGAGGTCCTTTCCAACCCAGCACCACCATCCCACTGGTCCCACAGCGTTTTCCTGAGTGTCCAACACGGGGCAAGGAGGGCAGCCCAGCCTGGGAGCCCTTGAGCTTCTGCCTTCGGAGGGGACCAGATGGGCCACGTTATTTTGAACTCTCTGTAAGTGCTGACACACCACTGCTCCCTCACATGACTGTCCTCCTGCTTTTTAAAGAAGTTTTCTTGTTTCACTCTGACATGGTGGAAGCAAAGTTAGGGCCGAGGCGGCGGCGATAAGGGAGGAACTGCAGAGCCTGAGGCACCCGATGCAGGAATAAGATAAGTCAGCAGGGCCCAGAGCCAGGAAGGGGCCCTGCTCCTGGGGCTGGGGGGATGCAGGGCAGCCCCTCCACCCACAGCAGACAAGACTTGCTGCCTCCAAACCCCCAGGGAACAGAAAGAGCTCCAGGAAAGGGGGAGATGACCACAGTTCCAAGTTGGTTGTGTAGTGGAGCACCCAAAAGTCAGTCAGCAGGAATACCTGCTGGAGCTGGTATTCCTTTACAAGAATCCCAGCCTTATAATTTCTGCAATTAAAAAGGGAGTTCTTTCACCGTGAGCTAAAATAGAAGTTTTTGTCACAAATTACCAGCTTTCACTCCTCTCATACCTGAGCTTAAACTGAAACTTAAATGGAAATTTACAGGAGAATGAGAAAGTGAGTCAGCCTGCCCTTCCCAACAGGCATTTATTTTCATCCTCTCGGACTCAGTTAATAGTAACAGCAGAGAAATTAAGTTTATTCCAAATTTACGAAGCCCAGAGGAGGGGAGGAGGTTTTGGAAGGAACTCCACCACCCCAGGGATCATTGGCAGCACCGGGGTTTGCTGCTGGCCGGGGATGCTGCGCCGTGGCTCCTGTCCCTGTCCCAGGGGGATGCAGGGAGGGCTCCCCGCCCTGTGGGACCTGCCCCCACAGCAGGAGGTGAGCAGAGCGTTATGTCACCCGTGTTATCCCACTTTTCCCACCCACACGAGCGAGCGACACTCGCACCAGCCTGGGGAAAGGGCTCCGCAGACCTCAGAGACAGAAAAGCCTCTTGGCTCGTAACCTGCCTGGCCAAACTGCAGCCAGGTGAGGGCAGAGGGGCTTTGCCTTCCAAAGCCTGGCACAGAGGCCAAAACAGACAGAGATTTCCAACTTCCATTTGGGAAAGGAACAACAACCGCTTGCAGGGAAACCTTTGATGGAAGAAGAGCAGGACCTGGGTAGGGTGAGGAGATGTTCCCCAGGAGAACCAGCCCCAGGTTCTCCACAGCCCAGGAGAGCAGGGGGCCAGGGGCAGCTTGCAAGGCTGGAGAAATGGTCACTCCTGCCCAACACAGACCCTGCTGACACAGCCTCAAACACCCCACCAGCTCCAGTCTCACCTCTTGGGCAATACCAGTGCAAGAGCCAGCCCAAGAGCACGGAGGCTTGCTCTCATTTTGCACTTGTACAAACTGACAAGGCAGAAGAAACCAAAAAAGGCATCCAAAATACATCTCAAAGCACCTCATTCCCAAGTAGCAGCAGAGCTGAGGTTCAGGAGACGCACTGCAAAGCTTCCTACCTTGCTGCATGTCCCCTGGGTATTTAGGTCAACAGAGGGGCTGCTGGCAGAGCAGAAAAATCCTTTTAGGTATCTAATAAGGGAGAATTTAATTGTGCTCCAAGGTGGAGAGACACAAGCCATTTGTCACGCAGCATTTGCTGACAGGACATGTCCAGAGCCCAGCCCTCGCCTCCTTCACTGCAGAGCCAGAGCTGCAAACAAAGGAATTCAAACCCAAAGGGTTTGGCACCAAAACAGATATTCCCCCAGCTGCAGAGAGAGAAGAAATCTCAACTACAGTGTGAAGTTATTTTCAAAAAATTCTCTACAAGGGTTCAGCACCCAACCAAAATGCAAATCACCACCACGGCTTCCTGAGCAGATGAGCTATTGCTGCATCTTTTCCAGTCCGGCAGCATCTTGCTCTGAAGATCTAATAGCAGCCCTACTGAGCAGCAGCTAATTAAAGCCTCTCCTCCTGCCAAAACCCCAGATTCAGAGTCTCTAAACGACCCAGTAAGTGAGACTTTTTCCACCCCAGAAGCCCCAGGAGACACCAGGTCAGCGGCTCTGTCCTTGGGCTGTGCCCTCCCCAGCGATGTGCCCCAGGCAGAGGTGCCATGGACTGACCCCTGCTCCTCCTACAGACCCACGAGCCTTGTTTCCAGAAGCTTCTGGCCCTGAGGCACTTCTCCATCAAGACAAGCGAGTAAGACAAATTTGGAAGCTAATGGACTGAGCGATTTGAGACGGCCCTTGGACGCATGATCACATAAATGGGAATTAGTTCGGTTTTAGAATCTCCTGTGACAGGTTCAGGGGGGACAGACAGGTCCTGTTCAGCCCTTCTTGCCCTTACACACAGGGATGTCCCCTCTTGGCAGCTCTACCACCCTCAGAAGCCCACTGTCCTTTACAGCTGTTCCGTGAAAGGGCTCCAATCACACCCCCCCCAAAAGGCAAGTTATTCCATCAAACTCATCAGAAGCCAAGTGACCACGGAGATGCCGACCCCTCCCCAAGGGGTTCATCCAAAATCCAGAACAGGCAAAAAAACAAAGCCTCAAGCAAAGTCCCATCTCCGCAGCAAAAGCGGTGCCGAGCTCCAGACAGTCCAAAAATAACCATTTTGAGGGGGGGATTATTTCAAGCTGTGCATAAATCTTCCAGGTGACGGTGCACTGGCTTATCCTGAGCGACAGTGGCTGCTGGGGATGGAGGGACTGCTGTGCTGTCACAGGGGCACATCTGCCCCAAAATGCAGAGACACCGATGCACCAGCTCTGCCCCTTCCTCCTCCGGGCTACCCTCGCTTCAGGGCAAGTTATGCCAAATATTTTTCCTAAGCCAAGTTAAAGTTGAAGTATTTAGCGTAATGAAAGTAAAGAAAGACCTAAAAACAAATTACTCAGCCTCTTGGGGCAGGCCCAAAGAACGGCCTCGAGGAGCACCATCATTCTGCTTACAAGGCAGGTGCTGACGGTCCCCACCAAGCAGAACAGGGAGCTGCAACCCTCTCTGAATCAGCCTCTCCAAACCACGGCGCTGAGAGAGGCACCAGATCTGGAGACACGGTAAATAATGACTTTGCACTGCGTCAGGAGCTAATCCACTCAGTGATGCAAATGAAATTCGTGGGCCACTTCCCCCTCACTCCGGCTCCTCAGTGATATTATAAAACAATCTTTGCACTGACTCCTGACTTCACTGCTATGTCACCACTGAAGCTGCATGAAGCCATTCAGAAGAGCCAGGACGACTTTCACTCCTCTTCACAACCTCACTCTCTCATTCTTCTGCTATAATTGGAAGTCATGAAAATGCATTTGTTCATGTGCTTGGAGTGTCAGCTATTGAATGTGCTCCTGCTCTCTGTTCAGACCATCAGAACAAAGGGGTTTTAACTGTTCCCCCCCCCCCGAAGGTGAAGCTATTACTGCTGCATCCTTTCAGATGGCAACAAAAGATTGGGAGGAATCGACCAGCGGGATCAGCTGGAACGCAGCGGCGTCACAGCGTGAGGAAGAGGAGGAGCAGCTGAAGGCTGAGATTTAGACATCAGAAGCTTTTTTAGCTTCCCTGCTGCTGACTAAATATCAAATGTAGGAAGACGGGATCAGAACTACAAGAGACTGAAGATTTTAAACATAGAATCATAGAATCCCAGAATAGTTTGGATTGGAAGGGACTCTAAAGCTCATCTTGTTCCAATTCCCTGCCACGGGCAGGGACACCTTCCACCAGCCCAGGCTGCTCCAAGCCCCATCCAACCTGGCCTTGGACATTTCCAGGGATGGGGCAGCCACAGCTTCTCTGGGCAGACTATGCCAGGGCCTGCCCACCCTCACAGGGAACAATTCCAGCCCAATATCCCATTAACCCTGTCCTCTGGCAGCAGGAAGCCATTCATCTTGTCCTCTACATCCATCCCTTGTCCCCAGTCCCTCTCCAGCTCTCCTGGAGCCCCTTTAGGCACTGGAAGATGCTCCAAGGCCTCCCTGGAGCCCTCTCTTCTCCAGGGGAACCCCCCCAGTTCTCCCAGCCTGGCTCCAGAGCAGAGGGGCTCCAGCCCTGGGAGCTTCTCCGTGGCCTCCTCTGGACTTGCTCCAGCACATCCATGTCCACAAACACAAGTCCTGACTGACAGCAGAGGCAGAGCCACCCTGAGCAGGCAGCGACTGCTCCAGCCCAGCAGCTCCCAGGATCTCCCTGCAGAGACACCAGTTATCTCCTCATTTTCCCAACCACCCCCCAAAAATCATGCACCTCTTATCTCCTGCTTAGAGAGAGAAAGCATCCCTTGTTTCAAAGATTGCTCTGGGGAGGCAGTTCCCAGCCAAAAAGGAAAGCTCCAGTAGACTGAGTCTTCGGAAAAATACAGATTTAAGTGGATGCAAAGAACCAATTTAAGAGAGCTGGGCCATAATGAGCCTCAGGTTTGCAAATCCAGTAATTTCCATGTACTGGAGCCAATTAATATTGGATCTTTTGGCAGGCGCTGCCTTGTCCAGCTCGGATTAGCAGCGAGTATATTCTGCTTGTCAGATTTAAACAAGATGTATAAATCTGGCACAAAAGCAGGACCAAATATGGAAGCAAATTATTTAAACTGACAAGATGTAACTCAAAAAGCGTCAGGCGCTCGGCAGCCAGTGCCCATCAGCTGGGGCTGAAAGGCTCCTGCCCTGGGCCACAGGAGGTCAGCTCTGACAGCAAGAGGTCAGCTGTGCTCTCCTCAAACGATCCCCGATTCCAGTATCATGCTGGATTGGATTTTTTAGGTTTTTTTGGTTTTTTGGGTTTTTTTCACATGATGGGAAAATCAGAATGTCCATAAACAGGTGAGCAAATCAGCCCAAAATCCCTCAAAAGCAAAACAGCTTGAGCAGAGCTGCACTAGTGCGTCGTGGCAGAGCCTTGGCCGGGCAGGACGGGGGTTGTGCTGCCCTCAGAGCCGGCCCTTTTCCCTTCCCAACAGCAGGAACACTGTGCAGGCAGCACAGGAGCCCCAGCACACACCGAGCCAGCAGCAGTGGGGGCAGCAGCTCCATCTGCACGGCGGTGCTGCGGGAGCAGAGCTGTCACGTCTCATGAAGTGCGTTTCCTCTCCCAGGGAGCGGGATCAGCTGTCGGAAGCGATGGCAAGGGCTGACTTACTGCACCAAGAGGGACCCTCCTGCCCTATCAGCGAACAGGAATAACCCTGAACAGGAGGAAAAGGAGTGCTGCTGGCAAGTTCTTACCTACACAGACTTCAGGTGCCTCCTCACGAGGAGAACATTTATTTTTCCAGGACTGACCACGGGAAAGCCACACAAGCCACCTCCAAGCAGGAGGAAGCTGCTTGGTCAGAGCCATCCCTTCAGCCAGTCCAGTCAAGCCTTGGCCACACGCAGGGGAGGACACATTTGGGGTGCTCAGAGCACAGCTCCCCGTTACCCCACAGGCACTCTGGGAGCTGCAGCAGCCCCTCACCACAGCCAAAGCCATTTGCTGCCTCACAGCAATTGGGATGGGACACTGAGAGGGAACAGAGTATCACTTGGGAGAGACCCTGTGGCTGCTGTTCACGTGGAGCCTGCAGGGATCCTGGTCCCCCTGGTGAACCCAGGCAAGCACTCGGCTGCCTCTGTCCCTGCCAGCTCTGGGGGCAGCTCAGCAGGAGCAGGTCGTGGCTGGGAACGCCTCCTGCCCTCCCCGGGAACAGCTACGGCTGGGAATTGCTTCTGCTCACACAAAGCACTTGGCTGCTCCCATCACCACCCCACTGGAGCTTTCTGCCCCTCTCCCCCACCCCTCCTGTGGCTTTTGTGGAAAAACTGACTTCCTGGTGCTGGCAGGACAGGGCCAGCCAGGGTGACATCCCTCCCCTTCCCTGCTGGGGCTGAAGAGCTCCAGAGAGATTTTCACCTTCATCCACTGGGTGAGTGCCTGGAAAACTCAGCCATTTACTGTGTCATTTCACATCCCTGGTGTTCCTATCACCTCTCTGCTCAGGTACCAGGTGTGTCACCCCGGGAGCCACTGAAGGGTCCTGCTCCAAGGAGAGCGGTGGCTTTGCTTTCTGGGTGTGGGACAACAGCAGCCCAGGGGATGAACAAGTCCTTGGCCAGGCTTCATTTCCTACAGCACCACCTGAAATACCCAGAGGGGCTCTGGAGCATCCCACGCTCTCTCTGCCCCCTCACCCAGCTCTGGGGACATCACACCTATCTCCAACGTGGAGGGGGCTTGTGGGGCAGCACACAGAGCAACCCCAGAACCCAGCAGTAGCAACCCAGGGCTGCACCCAGGCTCCCCACACAAGGACTCCTGCTTCCCTGATGTTGGTTTATTGCCTTTTCCAAAGTCCTGCAGCCCTCGAAGAGCAGGAGGAACACGCTGCCCAAAGACCTGCAATTACTCCTCCCTTTCTTACTCACCTTTTCTAAACAGCTCTAATCTGTGGACTTCCAGAACAATGATTCATGAAGCCATGAATCCCCTCTGCTGGAGGGATTAACTGCTCCCTCCACCACACTCTGAGCTGCCCTTTGGGACTGAGCTGGACCACAGGCACACAAAGGCGACCAGCCCACGGTGGGGTCTGCCAGGTCCACAGCTCTGTGCTAGCACAGAGCACTAATCCTCTCACAGCTGGCTTCTGCAGGAAAAATCCACCCAAGCACTTCTCCTGGACAAAACCCCATCCCACCCACCATTCTAAACATCCCCTCTCGTTACCACAAGCTCCAATCCCGAGCAGTGGATGGCACTTCCACCTTCCCCCTCTGATTGCACACAGGTTACAAGGACGTGTTTCAAGCAGTTCTGCCCTCAGCTAAATTACAGGCACAGCCAGAAGTTAATTTCTTAGTCACTGTGATCGTGAGGCTTATTTGCTGATAGATCCGACGGGGGCCTGGATGGCACTGAGGAGCCTCTCCAGCCTTTTTAGGGTTTTTTTGCCTGTTGAGCTGCAGGCAGGAGGAGGAGCCGTGCTGGGAGGGAGAGAAGGCAGCAGCCCACGGCGAGGGCTTGCGCAACTCCTCTGCCTCGAGATCCTCCAGAAAACCCCAGCAGCTAACAGAATCCACCCCAAGTTTGAGAGCAGACTCTCCTCAGACACAGCCCAGGCACTCAATTCCCCAGAAGTCTCACTAGCTGGAGCAGAATTGTGGCAGAGGCTCACACACTGGGGTGGTCCAACCTCTGCAGTGGAGTCAGAGCTGACAGGCACCAGGCAGACGTGCTGCAAACCCTCCTGCCACCCCCAAGGCACCCAAACCCTGTGCCCAGCAACGGATACCCTGGGAAGGAAAGAGACCAGCCCGTTATCCGAGCCCCAGATCATTGGAGGATGACAGCTATCTCTGGAGATAAGAGAGAAAAACCTACCCTGCTAACAGCAGAGGGGGAGGGAAAGAGAAACCACTTCCACTGAGAGACTCAGGCGAGCCCTTGTGCACTGCAAGGGGATGCTGAAGGGCCTGAACACAGAGCGATCCCTGCTGAGCCCGACAGCCACAGCCCAGCACTGCAGGTCCAGAGTTCCTCCAGAAACCTCCTTCCAAAACAGGTCTCCAGCCCCCCCCCTGAGCCACAGGTATCCAGCGCAGCAAAGGGCAGGATTAGGGAAGCCAGCTCAGGTGACAGGCTTTAGAACCAGCCTGGGAAGGGGCACACCTTCCCATTTTCCCCGTCAGCTCTGTTTGCACTGAGCTGTGCAGGACACAGGCCAGCTGTGCAGCACCGGCCCAGGACAGGGCTCCCACTGCCCCAGTGGCTCCAGCACCAAGGACTGCCTTACCACCACGAGGCACACAAAAAAAACCCTCCCAAATCGTGTTTCCCATTTCTGCCGCATTATATAATTAGCATCATTTTGTGTTGCAAAAGTAATTGCAGTAACATTTTTAATTAGTCTATTTGAACACTAACATTTCTCCAGTGCGCATAATATGTTGACACGAAATTACTGGGTTTGAGGCGACTCTGAATGATTGGAGTTTGTTTTGCTTTTGTTTCTTACTTGCTCCATCCAGGCAATAAGAGCCGGAGCGCACGGTGCGAAGCCCAGCCCGCAGCGCGGCCGCAGCGCAGAGCCAAGCGCGATGGGTTTCGCTTCCGTCTGGAGGGCAGAGAGGGGGGAGGAAGGGTGGGTTGTGAAGGCTGAGAGCAAGAGAGAAATGCTCCTTTGCAAGGTGAGGCCTGGGTGTCGTCCTCCAGCCGCTCGGTTTTGCTCTCAGAGGTTGATTCGTGAAAACGCAAAACATGAGGAGGGCGCTGGCCTTGGAGGACGGGGAGAGGAAAGGAATTCTGTTTGCTATGAAGTTTAGAAAGGTTTAATCTGAAGAGTGGCTTTGCTGGCCGAGTCATAACCAGGGACAAGAAGTACACATTCTCCCCAGAAAGTTACTGCACGAAATCCGAGCACCCATTACCAAGTGATGACTTTTTTCCCCCCCTCTTCTCTTAAGGAATCAAGATTTTCCTTTCCGAGATATTTTCTACCTTGTACACATGAAGCAGTAACAGATGCAGGTTATTTTTTGCTCCCAAGTGTGAATCACGTTCCGTGGCTCCTCACCTCTGTGGGAACACCTCTGCCCAGGCCCCCGGGCTGAGAGCCCAGCCCAGCCGCTGCCACAGCCCCTCCTGCCTGAGCAAACCCTTCACCAAACCTCCACCACAGCCAGCACCCCCATCCACAGAGGGACCACGAGCTGCTTGGACAACAGCACAGACGGACCCTGAGGATGCCAAGGGGGGAACAGCAGCAGCACAGACAAAGAGAAAGCTGCCAGTTCCCAGAAGCAGCACATTCTGAAAATGAGAGCAAGAACTTCGGTCTTGACAGCTTTCAAGCCAGTTCCCTTTCTTTTGCCATCCCCACAGCACTTCCCACATCAGGAGGACAGAGACAGAAACCACCAGCTGTGACTGGCCACATATTCCCCCCCAGGACAGCCTGCAGAGCCGAGGGGCTGCTCTCCCCCTCCTCATGCATTCCCTGGCAATGGAACTGGACAGATGGATCCCAAAGCCCAGGGAGGGGAGAACATGTACACCCCCTTCCCTTTGTCACTGAGCAGCTCATACACCTTCCAACTGCAGCAGGTCCTCACAGCAGGACCAGAAAGCCCCTCTGGGCTGGCTCTGACAGGCAGCCAGGGCACGTGCAGCTCATCCAGCAGCCCCAGGCACACCCTGAGCACTCCAGCCTTCCCATGCCCACAAGGGATTGATATTTTCTGTTAACCTGCAGCACCAGCCCTGTTCCTGGGCTGCCTGGGCACAGACCTCTCCTGCCCACACTGAAAGGCTTGGGAGAGAGAAGCTGGCCTGGGAAGTCTTCAGATGCACACGAGGATAAGGAGGGGATTGCATACAGGGATGAGAAGCAGATTAGCAGGCAATTAAGTGGCATTTGTGGTATCCATCAGTATTTCAAGATATAAAGAGTCAGTTTCTGCTAACTTCCTGCCAAAAGTCACAACTAATGAGCTAATTAACAATCTAATTATTGCAAATGTCCTAGAAAGAAATCAGGGCGCAGGTGAAAACCTACTTAGAGGAGCACAGCAGCAGGAGCAGCTGAGAACCCAGCCAGCCATGTGCCTCAGCTGCACTTCCAGCCATCCCACGGAACCACAGGATAAGATACTCAGGGAAGTTGTGAAAAAGTTGAATTCAAGCTGCATTCAGTAAAGGGGGAGCTAGACCCCAACATCAGAGCTTGCTGCCAGCCCCAAACAAAAGCCAGCCCTGGGTTTTTCTGCTTTCCTGTCAGGACTTACCAAGCCCAGCAGCAGCTGCAGCACAGCCTGTGGGGCACAACCCCAAAGCTGGTGGGACCCACACGAGCCAGCACAGCCACGGCTCCGGAGGAACAGCCTGACCCCCAGGGCACAGTGCCAGCCCTGGCACCCCAAAGGCTGCCTCCCCCCTAGGAGGGCTGCCCTCCCTGGGGTGGTTGTGATCCCAGAGCAGATGGCAGCAGGGAGAGACTTCCAAACCCGGGAGTGTTCCCTGCAGGGAGACACAGCACGTCCTCCCCCATCCTCCACCATGCCCTCACCGAGGTGGGCACCACCCCCACACTGCCCCACCAACGGGAGCACCTCCACCTGGGCACCTCAGCCCCTCCCAGAAGGATGTCTGTGAAAATCCACGGGTCACTGATCGCAGGAAAGGAAGGACTGGGCTGTTCTACAGACCCGAATCCGCAAGATTTCCTACTGCACAGTGAGAAGGTTTTCACGTCTGTAATACCAGAACGACCTGGAAAGTGGTTTCCTAAGGCAGAAAGGGGTGTCACAGACCAGCCACACGCTCCTGGAAACATCACTGAGCACTGCTGGAAATGCTACTGGTGTCACTGCAGCCTCACAAGGGCTCCTGCCCCACAGCCCAGGGACAGGACTGCTCTGCTCAACATCTACTGGGGGGGAAGACCCTCCACTTCTGCACTGGCAACGCTGAGACCACCTTCACAGACCCACCTGCTTGGCCTTGCACTGAGGACTGATTTCATACTGGTTACAAACACGTAAGGGTAAACCTTGAAGCAAGAGCGCAGCTCCAGGTCTGGATAATAGTTCCTGACAGCTGGATGAGACTTGGAAAGGCTCCAGTTACCCAGCCCTGGATGCTATAGGTAGAACTGAGCAAAGCTCTGGAAATAATGCAGGAAAACCCTGCCCTGGTCCCCCCTCCAGCTTCTCCAGCACACTCCAAATTTCAGGGCCATTGTGTTTACACAAATATGCCTGCACAGTAAGGAGAGCCAGGGAATTAACAGCCAGGTGAGCCTGGGAAGACCCACAGCAGAGATACAAGCTGCACAAAACTCCTCTGATTAATGTGACTGAACTGTCCATGTGTGAAACCTCAGGTACCAGGGGAAGCTGTGACCTTGAGAAAGAGCCCTAGGACACGTTTGAGTCTCCGTATCCGCTTTCCTCTGCTTGCCAACACCTGCCCAGGCCTTCGGGTGGGGGGTTGTGAGGCAGCAGGGAGATGGTGTCAGTGTTTTAAGGTTATACTCCTAGGACAAGTGTTAAGGATGAGTACCAGCATCATTTAAATTGGATTAGACTTACACTGCTTGTACAAGCACCTGCAGAGATGCTCCTGAGAGCACCCAAGCCAGAGCCCTCCTGCCCCCGAGCCCCAGACCCACAGCACCCCGAGCCTGGGCTCTGTGCCACACCACAACCCAGCCAGCTGCCAGGAGGAGCACTTCTGGAGATACTAGAGCTCTACAGCCGGCTTGTTTTCATGCCAAATACCTCCACCTGGGATTCAGCCACCCACCAAAATAAAACTCTGCCCCAAATATTCACAAGAGCGAAATTTCCCTGCCAGCAGCTGCAGCCCCATTTGAACCCCACACAGGTGGGGTTCAGGGCAGGAGGAGCTGCAGGCAGGAACAGCCTACAGCTGGGCTGGCAACGAGAGCAACCAGAGAACGCCTGGTTAATTCATCCAAATTTCCCGAGAGGACACGGCAAATCCCTAAAGGGCCCCTCCAGAATCCCAGCATTATCAGAACAAAGAATTCTGGTCGTAGTAACCCAGCTACTGCATCATATTTTGTTGTAAAGCCTCATTTCTTTCCCCAGCAACACAACTAAGCCATTCAAGCCCTTTGCAGGCTGCGCAATTCCAGCCCTAGAGTAGCCCTCGCCCAGCCCGTTTGCCAGCCAAACACATGTTTTGCTGTTAAGTTCATTAAAAACAAAGTCCTCTCTGCCTTTTTGGGGGGATTTAGCTGAAGTCCTGAGTGCTTATCTCTGGAAACGAAACCCGACCGGCTTAAAGGCAGCGACCAGTTGCTCGGTTGATTAAAAAAATGACTAAGCTGCGTGCCCGGCTCCGGGGGATGCTCGGGGACGGTGCCGCGGGGATGCTGCCCCGGCCCCGCGGGGACATTCAGGGCCGGTCCCGGGGCACGGACACGGTGTGTGGCCCCCCCAGCTCCCCGGCAGCGCGACACTCACCTTGACACTGGAAGCCCTGCTTGCCGAAGCCCCTGCGGAGAGAGAGGCGGGGTGAGACACCGGCACCGCAACGAGCCTGCCCGCGGGAGGAGCGGGCACCGCGCGGGACCGCGATGGGATGCGGGGGGATGAGGGGGCACGGCACGGGAGGGGAAGGGGTGCCCGGAGGAGGGCGAGGATGAGCCCCACCGGGCTGGGCGAGGACGGGGATGGGTGTCCCGGAGCGGGACGGGGGTCCCGCGGGATGGGACGGGGGGGGTGCGGGGAGGTCCCCCGGGGAGGTCTCACCAGATGAAGTCGGTGCAGTGGCTGCAGAAGGTGGGCTGCTTGAAGAACCGCGCCGTGAACTTGTGGTTCTTCACCTCGTGCACGTTCTTCTGCCGCAGGGCGCCCTTGCGGGCGAAGCGCACCGGGCCCTCCTCGCCCTCGGGGGCCGGCGCTGCCGGCGGCTCGGCCATGGTGCGCGGGGGCTGCCGGCCGGCCGCCGGCCCGGCTGGGGTGCGGTGCGGTGCGGTGCGGTGCGGTGCGGTGCGGTGCGCGGGGCTCGGTGCCCGGCGGGCCCGGTGGTGCCGTTCGGTGCCGCTCCCGCAGCCCGCGGGAGGCTCCGACACCCGCACGCCCGGCCCCGCCCCCTCATCTACATACCGGGACACGCCCCCCGCTCGGTCGTGGTCACGCCCTTTTCGTGATTTGCATGTCATTTGCATGTCGTCCCTCGCGGGGCGCAGTGGGCGGGGCCTCGCCCGCCGCCTCATTTGCATACGGCATCTGCATCCGCGCGGTGATGGTGATGCTGCCCCGGCCCCGCGGGACCGCCGTGTGCTGCCGCTGCCCCTGCAGGCAGCGATGGAGCCAGCAGGGCTCGGCGGGACACGGACATGCAGGAACAATCGCGGTAAGAATGGTGGCAACAAGAACAGAAAAACAGCAATTAAAAAGCCAGGGAAGTCCTGACTTCATGCCGGTTGTGGAGGGCACCTGCCCCACACCCGCTGCAGGTACCCACCCCCATACCCACTGCAGGGCCAGCAGTGACAGTGACAGTGTTCCCCGACTCCCTCAGGACTGCCAGACCTCCCACTGCTAAGAACAGAATTATTTTCTTTCCACCCCTATTTTCTGCACAACACAAGTCAGCAGCAGGAGCAGCAGGTCCAGAGGGGGTCCAGGAGCTCAGACCCAGCAGAGGGGCATGACTCTGTGCCAGGCTGGCCCCTGGGGTGACCATGGCTTGGGGCAGCAGGACCATGGCCATGAGCAGCCCACGCAGGGTCACGTTCCCAGGGCTCACACAGGGGCACAGGGACACAAAGCTGACCAGCTCAGTGGTCCTCTCGGAATGATTTTTTTAAACTTACAGTTGGAATAATGATTTTCTTTTACCCAACCCACTACAAACACCTCAGCTGGCTGGCATGGACGAGTTTTCCGCCCACATCCACCATTCATTTCTCTCCCTCCCTGCCGGCACTAACGGACACTGAAAACCAGATCCATGAGCCTCCTCTGACATCCAGATCTCCCTGTGCCCACCCTGTGCTGCATCATCCTGCTCTGGGCACTGAGGAGATAAGAATTCAAATCGAAACAGGAGACAACTTCATGGAAATATAACCACAAAAACAACTCTATGAACAACAGACCTTTCTAAAATCTCATTTGTGGGATTTCATTCTGGCTCTGCAGCCACGTGATCCTTTCCCTTTTGAGGCCCAAGACCATCCCTGCTCTGCTGGGATCCAGTCCTCCATCCTACGTGCTCTTTCTCTGAAGAAAGCCCTGCTCTCTCCATGGAATTAAATGCCCAGGAGGCTTTCTCAAAATAGGCCCAAGGCTGTTATTTTGTGGCTGCTTTAAAAGGTTCATTACAGTAATAACAGCGACCTGTGCTGCTGATGCCACCCTCCCAGAAACAGGCAGGCTGGTACCAGCTCCCAGCACCATCTGATTTTCCTGCTAAGAGGGAGAAATAAATTGCAGGCATCCCTCCTCGTGCCGGGAGGGAGCAAAGGGAAGGTCCCGAGAGCGCGGGGGCTGCGGGTGCTGCTTTCTGTGCCCCTCACAGCGCCAGCCCTGCTGCGGGGTCCCCACTGCCCCGGGAACCCCGTCCCCTGCGGGCTCACCCACGGAATCCTGAATGGCAGGAACAGCTCCTCCCGCACGGAAAGGAACCGGAGCAATAATGGGAGTAATAACGGGGTGTTGGGACTCCTGCCCCGTGCAATTCACGAGGAGAGGGCTGTGCCACCCTCAGCACTGCTGTGCTGCACGTGCAGCCACAGCAGGATGAATTCTGCTCATTTTAATGGCAAACTCTGGGCTTTGCCTGGTTCTCCTTTGTTGTTCCTTTACTGCATGTTCCCATTTCCCTGCGTAGCTGCTGCATGGGGAACGCAGAGAATGTGGCTTTAGTTTGCCCCTGTGAGCATCAATAATCATGATAATCATGCACAAACTTTTGTCACTGCTGGGCCAAGGAGTACAAAAGTCAGGTACCAGTTCCTGATTTCAGGGGATTGCTTTCTTCTTTCCTTAGTTTACATGATATTACTTTATTTTACCTTTTTCATCACTTAGTGCACCCTGAACCATGTCATGTTAAAGGCAGGATTTTCATGACCATGTTCATTTTCACAGAAGCTGAGGATCCAGATCCCCTCAGCACTTTGAAACGTCGGGATGAACATCCCAGCATCTCCTTCCTCTAAGGAAACTGTTATATTTATTAATGCAAGTGAAGTCCCCACAGGTGTGACGAGGGACTGACACACACAAACAACCCTGAACGGTCACTCTCAGGGGAGCACAGTGGTGGAGCAGAGGGGAAACCAGCCCAGTTCATTCCCATCTCCATAAAAGTGCAGGTTCTGACCCTGTTTTCCCCTCCATCTATCCAGGAGGGCACCAAAACCCAGCCGGTGGTGTGGGCAAATGGTGAGTCCATTCCTTGCTGTGCAGGGGCTCTCCATGGAGCTGGCAAATCCAAGCCCGCCTTTCCCGGTGGATCTGCGGCCTCCCTGGGCTGCTGGGGGCGGGAGAGCAGCCCCACTCGGTGGGAGCAGGAGCAGACTCCCAGAGAGACGTGATTCACATCCTGAGGAAGGGACCTCATCCTCCCCGCCGGCTGCGAGGAGCTGCTCTGGGGAAGGGAAGGTGCCGAGCAGGGCAGGGCTGGGCTGGAAATGTGGGAGCAGAGAGCCCAGCAGGGACTGCAGGGGCAGGGGGCAGGAGACCAGAAACACAAACCCTTTCCCAAAATGCCCCAGCTAACCATCCCCAGGGGTTCAGGTCAGGGACCCGCTGCCATCGCATGATCCGGCTCCAGCCCCACAGCTTCGCTTCACACGGGGTGAGAGCCCACACTGGTGAGAGTCAGCCAGCCCCAAAACCCAGCAAAGAGACAGAATCCCCCAAATCCCCCAAACCAAGGCGAATTCTCCCCTTTTCCTGGCAAGCTCTGTCCTCACACGTGCAGGAGCCCCTGAGTGTGCGGTTTGTGGGAGCACAGCGAGCGCCTGCAGCTGATGTGGGGATGCTGCTTCCCTGGTGCCCACACTGGCTTCCTCTAAAAAATTCAGAGAAGCTGGAGAACAGATTCATCTCTTTTTTTTTCCAGCTTTCTTTCCTTCGGGACCTAAATCCGCCACAGGAAACAGGTGGAGGAAGAGTCCGGCTCTAATTAGATATGAAGGTGTCTCAGCAGCCTCCACATCCGCTTGGGGATGTCCTCCTGCCCCCAGCCCGCATGCCAGGAGGGCCAAGGCCAGGCCAGGGGTCGTGGAATAGGAACAGGGGGCCCTGGATGTAGGACCATGGAGCAGGAATAGGGATCATCTTAGGTGGAAAACCCCAGTTCCCCCAAACTTTGGAGGAGCTCCTCAGTGCCCACAGCAGGCAGTTCTCAGGGGCTGCCCGGGGGTCCCTGGAGATGAGTGGGGCAGAGGGGCTGGGGGCAGAGCTGGAGCTGCAGTTTGGAACATCCCTGGTTCGGGGCAGCACTGGGCACCCACTGGGGAGGGGGTTGTGCCCTGGGTCCCGTGGGGACACTGGGGACACAAGGGGTGACAGGCACCCCCCCTCGCAGCAGGGCAACATCAGCTGCGCTGGTTTTTCCCTCTCTGCTTTCGCAGTTTTCTCGTGTCCCACGCCCTCCGTGCAGCGAGGATGCAGCAGAGAGGGATGCTGCTTCACGTGAGGAGAGACCCAGCTCCCGCCCCCGGTGGCAGGAGATCCCCCCCGGCAGCCACCGGGGAGAGAAAGCCCGAGGGTTGGTGCCAGAGCTCACCTAAAGCTCGGGAGGGAACGGCAGGGACAGGGACAGGGGCAGAAATGTCACCCCTGGGAGCAGGTGAGGCAGAGCTGGCACAGCCTGACCCTCCACCCAGGGGCAGGAGCGGGTGAAGGGGCTGCAGTCAGTAGTTTCACGGGGCTCCACCTCCCCCAGCCCACCCGTGTGGGGCAGGGCAGGCAGGGTGGAATCTCCCCATCGCACCAGGGAGCACCATTTCCCACCAAAGTGGAGCTCCTCTCCTGTTTCCAGGCTCCCAGACAGTCTGTGCTCCCTCGCCCAGGACTCACGGACACCCAGGAGCAAGCTGGGGAGCAAGGATGGCCTGGGGGTGCAGTTGCCAGGCTGTGAGGGGCAGCAGGGCTGTGTCAAAGCAGTCAGCCTGTTCCCAGCAGTGCCTGCTGCTCGGGGCTTGTGCAAATACCTCCCTGCTCTTCAGAGTCAACAGCATTTCTCCATCCTTCCTCAAGGCAGAGCTCGCTGCAGATGAATACATGAGATGAGGAGCTTGTGTTGCTCAGTGCCCAGTAGTTGTGCACCCTCTGCCCCCTCGGGGAGAGGCACAGGCACCAGCCCTGCCCAAGAGCTGCAGACCCTGCCTTTCCCACCCCGTGTGCTCATGAAAGCAGAGCCACATCGGCCGCTCGCAGGGCTCGGCACATCCCAAATGCGGTGAGGCTATTTAAATATTTCATATTCCTGGCTGCTGGCTTTCAGGGAGAACAAATTAATTCTGTTTCATGTACCCAGAAACGGCCCACATCAAACTGCCTTCCTGAACAGTTGGTTAAGCAAAGTTTGTGGTAAAATCCTTGGGGGTTTGCTGCTTGGCTCCCAAACCATCTGATCAACAAGTGAGTTCCATATCCTCTGACTCTTGGGGAAGTTACTCCCTGCTGTTGATCCAGTCCAATGGAGAATTCCCGCTGCTCCCAGGCTGGCTGAGTGCACAGTGGGGCTGGTGTGGCGGCAGGAGCACAGTGGCACTGTGGCACAATGGCACTGCCACCTCCATGTGCTTCACCAGGGCTCCAAGGGGAGCTCCAGGCTCTGGACAGCCAGGCAGCATCCTGGAGATTTAAGGGCAGCATTACATTTCTGGGCTGGATAAAGAAAGCAAGACCCAAAGTGAGCAGCAGCAACACCGAGTTGTGAGCGATGGGCTCGAGCTGATACACGGTGAAGAGAAGGCTCTGGGGAGAGCTGAGAGCCCCTTCCAGTGCCTGAAGGGGCTCCAGGAGAGCTGGAGAGTGACTTGGGACAAGGGATGGAGTGACAGGCCAAGGGGGAATGACTTTCCACTGCCAGAGGGCAGGGAGAGATGGGATATTGGGAAGGAATTCCCCCCTGTGAGGGTGAGCAGGCCCTGGCACAGGTTGCCCAGAGAAGCTGTGGCTGCCCCATCCCTGGAAGTGTTCAAGGCCAGGTTGGAACAGCCTGGTGATAGCCCAGCTCTGCAGGCAGAGCAAAGCCACCAACCCTCTCCCATCCCTGGGTCGGGGCTGCAGCACCTGCCTCTTCTGGGCTGCAAAATAATTCTGCTTGTGCCATGGCAAACTCCAGCTGCTCTCCCCCAGGAGCTGGATTTCTCTGCAGCCTCCTTCTCCCAAGGGATGGCTGAATTTATATCCATCATCTATCACATCTCTCAGAAAAATCATCTGATGATGAATTCTTCACCCAGCCCTGCCAGGAGCCTCATTTAAATAACAACGCGGCTCATTAACAGCGCAGAGCTGATCCCTGCACGATGATTTCTTCATTAGGCTCTGCCTGGGCGGGTTTTCCTCCCAGCAGAGCCAGCAAGCCCTTCCCTCACAGCCCCTCTCTGCTGCTCCACGTCCACAGGTCCAGCTGTGGAGCAGGGATGTGCCGAGGGATGCTCCAGAGCCTGTTTGGTCCAGAATCCTGCCTCCTGGGTGCCTCAAACCCCGGGATGTGGACATTTCCAGATGGATGTTCCTGCCATGGCTTTGGCCTTTGTCCACCCCCAGCTTATCCCGGCGTGGCCGCTGCTCTGCCCTGGGCGTGCAAATCCCTGCACACAGATGCTCCACACGAAATCAGCTGGCTCTTTTGGTTCGTGCCCTGCTGCCTCTCCCCAGCAGCTCCATCCTGGCTCTCTCCAGCTGCTCCAGTCGCTTCCCAGCACAAACAGGCCTGGGATGAAGCACAGACCCGTTAGCACCGGGTGGGGCTCGCTGTTTCTCACCACATTTATCTCATGTTTCTTTTCCCAGTGGTGATTATTCCAGCCTGGGGGGGGAGCAGGCAGCCAGGAGCTGTGGGCCAGACATGCCAAGGTCCTGCCTCTGTGTCCCCTGTGGAGGCTTTGCAGCCAGGGATGAGGGTTTTCCTCCTCCATTCCTCCCCTTCCTGCTGTTTTTGCCTTCTCAGTGGCCTCACCCTCAACAGCCTGAGCACACACACACACACTTGCCCTCAGTGAGGCCACCCATTCCCCAGGCCCTGAGCCCACCCTGCGTGGCTGCCAGGCTGTGAATCCTTCCTTACACACAGGTTGGTGTCACTGGAGCGTCCCCAACACCCTGTGACAGCTGTGACATCCCCCTTCCCTCCCAGGAGAGGTGACCCTGGGAGCTGACCCCTGGCTTCACCACTGACACCACGCCACCTTCAGCTCTGTCCCTGAGGCTCATCCACCCAGGTCCTCTCCAGGAGGAAAAGCAATGAAAAAAACATTGCAGACAGAGGACAACCTACTTGTTGATGAATTTCCAGAAATACTTGAAAAAGTTTCATAAAAAAAAAAAAAACAAACCAAACCAAAATCCCCCAGAAAGACTTGGTGCTTCACCAGCTTAGAAACCAAAAGAATTTTGGAATGGAAAACATTTGCATGGGGCTTTCACTCCTCTCTAAGGAAATGAGTGGGGCTGGTTTGGGCCAGCAGTGCCTCAGCTGTTCTTGGGTTTCGTTGGTCCCAAGGGCATCCCTGGGGCAGCAGGTGGGAGGACAGGGGTGCCCAGCGGCCCCTGGGTGTCCCCTGGGTGCCCCCTGGGTGCCAGGGTGCCACCCCAGCCCCTCACACTGCCCACCCCAGCACAGGGAGGGCAGGGAGCCAGCCCTGGCTGAGTGGGAATTCTCTGCAGTAAATCCCAGCAGGTTGTTTCCCTCCGTGAGCTCCGAGGTTTATTTATCCCTCCCTCACGCTTGCTCATCTGTGTTTGTCAGCCAGATCGTACCAGTTGCCATCTGCAGGAAGCTGTAAATTGTTTTCTGGCTTTTCCCTATCGACCACAGCTCCTGCAGCTCCTTCCTGCTCCTCTCAGCACCCGGGAGCAGGCAGGGCACGGCCCCTGCCCCTGCCCCTGCTGGGGTCCTGCAGGTCAGGGTGGGCACAAAGCCTCAGGGAAGCTCCTGCCTCCAGGCAGGACACCAGGACACCTGTCCTTGGACACCAGGCCATGGCAAACCCTCTGGCTGTGCCCAGCCAGGGCTGCTGGGTGGTGTGCTCAGGAGAACATGTCCCTGTCACTCGCTGGGCTCACACTGGGGGGACAGAGACAAGGGGCTTGGAGCCCCTCACTCTCCTTCTCTATTGCTTTTCCCACCCTCCCCATGAAACTCAGTTGCTTCTGTACCCCCCGGACAGAGGACAATCCTCAAGATGTCACCTTGTGCTTCCCAGACATCCTCCCTGCTCCAGGGCTGCCGCTCCGGGAACAAGGGGGGTGAATTCTCCACAATCCCAACTCAGCCTGGATCACATCCATCGGGTCCTGCGAGCTCCTTTATCAACCAACATCTGGATATTAAGGGCCATCCAGCTGCTCCCCCCGCCCCTCATCCCCAGCCCGATTCATTCCGGGGAGAATTTCCCCTCCTCAAAGGACTCGCTGAACCGGCAGCAGGTACCTAAATGTGATTAAATTCCGCTGGAAAGGGAATGCTTCAGGGGAATTCCCCCGCCGTGGGACGCCCCCACCCGCGGGATCCCCCAGCCGTGGGACCCCCTCCCGTGTCCGGGGCGGCCCCGGGGGCAGCATCGCTCCCTCCGCCCCGCCCGGCTCGGGATGTCACCGTCCCCATGGCAACGGAAGGGCTGCCAAATTAAAAAAAAACGGGAGGAAAGGGAAAAGGAGGTGAGGGAAGAGCGAGAAAGGGGGGGCGGGGAGCAGGGGAAGAGCAGCCGTGGGGGGGTCGGTACCCAGAGGCCACCCCCGCCCCGCAGGGACATCCCCGCGGGTGGTGAACCACGGAGGGGACCCGGCACGACCCCTGCAGGGGGGGCGGGAGGGACCCGGACCCGGCTTTTGCCACCTCCACACCGCGGTCACGGAGCAGGAGGCAGCGCCGAGGTGCCAGCTCCCCCTCGATTAGCAGCCCGTGGATTCCTTTATCAGCCCCGTGCTTCGCTGTGCGACGTTGATCATTTTGATGCGGCATTTGTTTTAATTTCCCAAATGAGGAAGCAATCTCGTAAATATTGTGCAGTAATTAAAATGGCTATTTATTGTGCGGCGTTCTGGCTGGTGCCAGCGCAGAGCACGATCAGCATTCCCCTTCCTCCGAGCCCTCTCTCCAGCCGGCCAGCAGCTCCAGACAGCTCCAGACAGCTCCAGACAGCTCCAGACAGCTCCCACCTGCGGGTCCTGCTGCTCGGCTTCCTCACTGCTGCAAACAGCTGGAGGTTTGGTATCCCCCAGAAGCTGAGGAGCACGGCAAGGAGAGAGAGAAACTCTGATTTTTGAAGCAAACCCCACTCCTCGGGGTCCTGCTGGTGCCGTGGCATCAGCCTTTGCACACAGATCTCTGTGCTGGGGACAGTGGAAGGGCTGCAAGGGGGGTCTCCTGGGACAGTGATCCCTCGGCCAGCTTTGAGCTTGGGTGAGGGGGTTCCCAACTGCTCTCTGCCCCCTGAGCTGGTCCATCCCCACTGGCATGGGAGAGGGGTACAGGACCCTGGAGGGGAGCCCAGGAGTCTCAGGAGCAGGACCACAGGCTGCTCACACCCCTCCCTCACACCCAGCTGTACATCAGCGTTACCTGTTTGAGCCAGACTCTCACCACATTTGCATGAGCGCAAATGAGTTCTCCAAGGCTTTGCCTGCTCTGGTTTCTGTTTCTGTCTGTTATTTCCTCTTCACAAACACTCAAAGTGGCAAATGCTGAAAAATAATACTTGGAAATAAATGTCTGCCCAAATCCATTTTAAACCCCCTTTAAAATGTAAATCCTTCGGCGGTGCCGGGCACAGGAACGCTGGAGTGCTGGGGGAAGCGAGGCTGGATGTCAGCGGGTGTGCAGGGAGGGGGCAGCCCCCGCTGCCTCCAGGGGCTCTGTTCCCTCTCCAGCCCGGAGAGCGAGGCTCCAGGGGGCAGAAGGCTCCGGGGGTCCCGGTCCCCGCACTGCCCCCACCCCAGGGACACAGCTCTGTGCCAGCTCCTCCCCAGGGAGCCCGAGGGGGCTGCCTATGCCAACAAAAAAGAAGTGAAAGATTGAGAGAATGAGGAGTAGAAACAGGAGCAGGGTGGGAAGGAGGGAATAATCCCCTCTCCCCACATTCCTTTTCCTTTCTGTGCTCCAGAGCCTCTCCTGTTCTGCTGTGGGAAACAGGTCTGAGACCTTGGGGGTGAGCTGGGGATGTCCCTCCCTGACCCCATAAAACACCCCATGTCTCTGCAGGAGCCCTGGAGCTTTGCATGTGATGGGGAGGCTCGTTAGTGCTCTTTGCATACCCGCTGATGGGCAGGGGGGGCTGCTCCGGCTCTGGGGCCTTGCTCTGGGGCAGGAGAGCAAAGGCAGCAGCGGAGGCTGGCACGGTGCTCCAGGGCTGCGTGGTGCCACAGCGGTGGGGGGCATGGGATGGTGGTGGGAGACATGGAATGGTGGCAAGGGACAAGGCAAGGCAGTGAGGGACGCAGCACTGTGATGAGAGACACAGCACAACAGCGAGGAACACGTCACGGTGTCAAGGGACGTCGCATGGCGTCGAGGGACGTGGCACATCATCAGGGGACAGGCACAGCGAGAGGGCCGTGGCAGAGCAGTGAGGGACGATGCTCAGTCTGGGGGCACAGCCCTCAACCCCCCGGGCACCATCCAAGGCCAGCAGGGCAGGAGACCATCCCTGTCCATGTGCCCGCTCGTGGCGTGGCTGTGAAAGCTCCCCCAGGATCCCTCCCCACTCCCACTCCCCACCCTCGCTCCCGCTCCCACACGCAGTGCCAGCTCACGCGCAGCGCTGGCTCCGCACGTCAGCGCCCACCTCCGCCGTCCCCGCGCCTCCGGCCCAGCCCACGCACCCCCCCAGCACCCACCCAGCACCCCGGCCCGCTGAGCACCCAGGGGAGCTCCCGTGGCACCGGCACCCGGGGAGCAGCGAGGGCTGGCACAGACCCTGGGAGGGGAGCTCGGGGTCTGCCCTCCGCGGCCACCGCGGATCCGCCCGAGGGGCAAAATGAGCTCAAAGGATTCATCCACCTTCACTTCCCAGGCTGTGATTTCTCCAGCTGCAGAAAACCTTTAGAGCCGAGTGATGGGAGAATTCCCAGATGCTCTCATGGGGCATGTTCTGAAAGCACTCATCCATCCTGCCCCGCCGCGTTCTGGGCACATCAGCGTGCTGCCTCTGCTCGGGGGTGCTGCTATTTTAAGACCAGGCTTTGGGGGAATACACTGACAGCCCCCCCTAATCCTGCAGAGAGAAGAACTTGGAAGGGAAAACTCTGGGAGCTGCTCCTTTCCCAGACTGCGGGAGAGGGCTGGCAGGCAGCGGGCACGGGAAACAGCTGGGCGTTGTTCTGCCCCGATGAAAAGCCTTTTGTGCAGGAACACGGCCCGGTGAGGCCCCAGCGCAGAGACAACCCCCACCGTGGGGACAGCCTCGCCCAGCCCCGGCCCCGGGGTTCCTCCTCGTGTCCTGACTGTTGCTGACATGCAGAGTTATCCCTCCTTCAGCCCCTGTGTCCCCACTGTCCCTCTCTGTGGGTGAGATTAGGGCTGTTTGGCCAGCTCTGTGACACCCAGGGCTGCCCCTCGTTCCCCCCCAGCTCCCCAGCCGGGAATTCCCTGGGCTCAGCCACTGGCGGCCGTGCTGCGGGCGAGCAGCTCAGCGTGGTGGCTGTGCCACAGGCACGGGGCTTTGGCAGGAGCCTGAGTATTCCTGTGGCTGGGCTGGCACCCAGAGCCCGGCTGCAGGGAGAGCATGGCTTCATTCCCCCACACCCTGCGTGTCCAGGGTGTTTATCCAGAGTGAAAGACCTGCAGTGTGAGCGCAGGAAGGGCGGGGGCAGAGACAGGGGCAGACAAACATCCTTCTGATGCTGCTCCCAGAGCACACCCTGATTTTTCTCCCTGTGTCCCCAAAGCACTGGTGCCAGACATGGCTGGTGGTGCCCAGCCGAGCACGTGGCCAACATCTGCAGAGCCTTTGGCATCTCCCAGAAATGCCCTGGGCTCCCCAATCATGCAGGGGGTGAGTGTTGGTGTCCTCAGCAGCCCCATATCTCAGCCACAACCACTCCACTAGTGCCCACTGCATCAGGGACCCATGCCTGCCCTGCTCCTGAGCAGCATCCCCATCCCAACAGGAGCCATTTCCATCCCAACAGGCATCCAGAACCTGGAAAACACCAGGCAACATCCCAGGAGATCCATGTGCCGAAAAAACATGATGCAGACCCATGTCCAGGCCTGATGCAAATTTAATTGAATGGGAATGAGATGTATTTTATGTCCTCAAAGCACATGAAGTGCTTGGAAGTTAATTGGTATTTAATTAGCATATATTAAGCACTTTAATAATACTTAAGGAAAAACAACGTGGCGTTACAGATGCTTTATCAGAAGTCACCCTGACAAATGAAAGATGAATGTGCTGAATGCAGCAGCAGCTAAAAGGCAGCACTCGGGGCCGTGTCCCCTCCTGTCCCCCTCGCCTGGAGACCACGGGCAGCAGCATCACCCCCCCAGGGGGACCTGCTGAGACCCCCCTCCTGCACCCACTGGGAGAGGTGCCTTGGAACCGGGGTGCAGCAGGGGGAGGGGGTGAGGGACAGAGACGGGGTGCAGGATGGATCAGGGTGCAGGATGGATCGGGGTGCAGGATGGATCGGGGTGCAGGAGGCCCCCCGTGCAGAGGCAGCTGCAGCCAAGCGTGTTTCCTGCGGGGCTGAGGGGCTGAGCATCCTCTCAAAAGGGGAAGGTGGGAACCCATCACACCCCAGCGGCCTCAGCCCCGCTCCCACAGGTCTGCACCCCAAGCAGGGGCTGGGGCAGGTGGGTCCCCACGCTGACTCCCTGCAGCACCAGCTCCCACCAGTACCCGCTCCCCCCAGGCCCCCTTCGGGGAAGAAGCAGTGATTCTGGTCCATGTTTGGTTTGGCATTTTTTGTGGTGTTGCCATGACAACCATCCCAGTGACATCTTCATGCTGTTTGTCTCCTTCGGAGGGTTGCATCATTCCCCTTCCTGAGGGAGCAGCTGCTGGTTCCCCGGCTCTCCTGGGACCCACAGTGCCCCCGGAGCTGCCCAGGGCAGGGGTGCAGCAATCCCCCCCCAGCTCCGAGCCAGTGATGCTCCAATCCCGGCATTCCCTCACTCCAGCATCTCCACAGCATTGTCCTTCTCTGTGAGCACATCTTTGTCCCTGTGTGGGTCACCTCCCGGGCTGGGAAGTAGAAAACAAGCTGAAAATAGAGAGGTGACATTGGCAGGGCTCTGCCAGCCCCACGGGGACAGGGGAGCTGGGAACTGCCCTGTCACAGCAGCTGTGAGGAGCTGCCTGCGGAGAGAGGAGGGAGCATCTGCCTCACCCCGGGGTTTCCTCCAGCCCCTCTGGCTCTGGAGAGGGGGAACAGCCCGAGCCCAGCACACAGCTCTGCTCTGGGGGACGTGCTCCTGCTGGGCCCTCTCCTGCTCCTGCCTCCTCCTGCCCTGCAGCCCCATCCCTGGACAGGGCCGGGCAGGGTGGGGGGCACAGCTCTGCCAGCCCAGGGGCACGTCTGAGCTGTGCTGGGAGGGGCTGGGAAGGCATCAGGCATTTCCAGGGTTAAAATCTGCACGATTCGGAGTGTGTAAATCCAGGGAAGAGAGGGGTCCTGGCTGGGGCAGGGGGTGCTCGCTGTGACACCCCCATGCCCGTTCATCACCCCACGAGTCACCAGTGGGGGTTCAGGGTCCCAGAGAAGGCCCCGGGGGAGGTGGGGAGGCCGCAGGATGAGTCAGGGCAGCGCTGCCGGAGGGGACGGTGCCCGGCTGACGTAAAGCTGCTGTGCTGGCTCCTCTCCCCCTGCCCACACAGCTCCAGCGCTTTCCTTCTGCAGGCTCCTCCTGCCTGTGGCAGCACCCCCTCTGCCAAACAGCCCCCTCCTCTGCCAGGGGAGGCTTGACCCACCCTGAGCTCTGGGTGGGTGTTTAACCACCCCTACCCCGTCCTCCCAGAGGGGCCAGGGACGAGACTGGCCCCCAAGCTCCCTTCTCCCGTCCCCCTTTGTGGGAGAGTCCATGGGGCAGGCCAGGGGCAAGAACTGCTTGGCAACACCCTGGACAAGCTGAGTGGGGAGCAGTGGTGCCCACCCAGAGGGCACAGAGACAGCCCTGGGGGACAGACACTGTGCACGGGGGGTGCCGAGGGAGGCCGGGGCACCGCGGGCACCGCTGCTGCTCAGAGGGTGCTCTGCTGAGCTGCTCTCCTGGCACAGCCCTGGTAATCCCAGGCTGGCTGGGGGGTTCCATCCTCCCTTCAGCATCCAGGGAACCATCTCGGGACCTGGAGATGCCGAGGGGAGGCGGGGAGGTGAGGAGGGAGCAGGAGCAGGAGGTGTGCAGCAGGTCAGTGGCTGCGGCACGGACAGACCTCGGCGTCACCGCAGGAGCAGGCGCGTGGTCCGGTCACCCATCACGAGCCTTTGGGGAGGAAAAAGAGAGAGAAATCCGGGGTCAGTGTTTCTGCCATCGCAAGGCAGCAACAGGGGCACAGCCATGGCAGCAGCCCAGCACCAGTCAGAGCTGGATTCACCACGCAAGGCGTGGATGGAGCAAACACTGTGATCTGGACACAGGTTGGATCTCTGCTGTCATCCTGTCCTCGTGAGAAGGAGAAGGGAAGGGACTTTCAGGCCTTGGACACCTTTGTGGAAAAGTGGCTGCTTGCAGCGTGGGTGCAGGGAGCAGGGCAGCAGCACAGGGGGACGGGGGGTCACTCTGCACGGCCCCGCTCCCCGAACTGCCACGGGCACCACGTACCTCACCAGCACACCCACCAGGAGGGCAGCCACCATGGGCCCTACCCAGTAAACCCAGTGGTAGTCCCAGTAGTTTGCCACCAGGGCTGGTCCAAAGGCTCGGGCAGGGTTCATGCAGGCTCCAGACACGCCGCCTCTGCAACGAGAACAGGGCAGCTGCGTCACTGTGGTGGGACACGGCACCAGCACCGTCCCCTTGGCTCAGACCACACTGGAGCCATCCCAGCACGGCTGCTTGGGGATAGGGATGGTTTTCCATGGTAGCCCAACCCGAGTGGCTGCTCAGCTGCCACACAGGGACCAGCCCAGCCCCGGGAGCAGCCGCTCACCAGCATCAGCCTTCACTCACACCACTGGCAAGTTACTGGGGAAAACCCAGCGTGAGGGAGAGGCACCAGTGCCAAGTTTATTTTGGGGCATCCCAGGAGCCAGGCTTTCAAACAGGGAAGGCTCCATGCCAGGCACTAGAGTGGTGGGCACTGCCTTAGCCCAACACCCCGTTAACATTCCTAATTGCATGCGCTCATTATCCCATGACAGCGGCACCGGGGCTGGGCTGCTCTCCCGACACATGGAGAAAGTTACAAGCTTGGCAGCGCTTCCAGCAGCCCTGGGGAGATGAAGGACATAAACCCTCTGCTGTTTGCTTAGGGCTTCCTACAGCAAACACGGCCCAGGAGGGCCTGGGCTTTATCACCCAGCGCCGGTGCTTGTGCGGGCTGCGCCAGCTCTGGTGCCACGTGCCGGGATGAGCCGGCAGACACAGCACACAGCAGCTCTCCCAGAACTGCCAGGGCACCCAGCGGGCTCGTTTGACTTCTGTCCTGGTGTGCTCAGCCTGTCTCAGTTTCCCTGCACAGCAGGGCCTGTGCTGTGCTGCAGGAGGGCATGTCCCACCCCACCCCATCCCACCCAGACTCGGGCACTCTCTCCTTCCTCCCCGGCACGTGGTGCAGGGCTGAGCCAGGACCAGGGCAGCCCTGACTGTGGGTGTTCAGAGCTGCCCCTGGGGCTCTGAGCACCAGCTCCATCCCCACAGCCAGTGTTCCCCCCTGCCTGGTGACCCCAGGAGCGCCGGCAGGAACGGGCACAGGGAGCTCACCCCGCCAGGATGTCGGCCGTGACGGTGAAGCCGACGCAGAACGGCACCAGGGGGGTCTTGGTCTTCCCGTTGACGGCGCCCATGCAGACCACCAGGACCAGGAAGGCGGTCAGGACGACCTCCCCGCCGAGGGCCGCGGGGATCTGCTCGTCGGCCGCGATGCCGCTGAAGGCTCCGCCGCTGGCGTTGCCGAAGCGCTCGCTCGGTGCCACGGCCTGCGTGGGGGGAGCCCGTTGGTGCCCTCCAGGCTGCACACTTGTGGCTTTACCAGGCATATGTGCTCACTGTCAGGACGGCGTGGGCGGGTTAAAGAGCAGCTAAACTCAGCACTTGGCTCCTGAAAGCCAGCCTGGCAAACACCGGCTCAGCGAGGAAGGCTCGTGGTGTCTCCTGGGACAATGAGCCAGGTACTGCTCTCCCAGGGGGATGAGCCTCACCCAGTCACCCAGGGGCTTGTGGTGGCCAGAGCACTCGGTGCTGGGTGGCTGCCAGGATGGTGGGCATGGGCAGCACCAAAGCTGCAGTGACCTTGCGGTGCAGAGCTGGAGGTACAATGCAGGGAAACGCTGTGTGTGAACACAGAGGGGGCTGCAGGGGGACGTGTGTCCTTCTGTGCCTAATTAGTGTAGCACAGCAAACCTCTGGAGAACAGACGGAGCTATTAATTAGTTAATTAGCCTGGCCCTATAGCCCAGGGCTGCAGCAGGCTGGGGGGGTCAGGCCAGCTCTGTCAGAGCAGGGGGAGTCCCTGTGTCCCAGCCCTGGGTGGAGAGGGCCCTGGTGTCCGTACCTTTGCCAGGCCGGCTCCAATCACCCCTCCACAGAGCTGGGAGACCCAGTAAGGGATGAGCATCGTCATCTTCAGCCCCCCCACCAGCCACACGCCCAGGGACACGGCGGGGTTGAAGTGGCCTCCGCTGCAGAGAGAGGAGAGAGGAGCATCAGCTGGGGTTCCCTCCCAGCACAGGGTTCCCTCCCCAGGGTTCACCATGGGCTGGAGCCACAAATGCTTTTCCTTTCATGGGAAGGTGCTCCATGCTCCAGAAGGGCAGAATCCAGCTGTTTCCTCCCTCTGCAGTCACTGCTTCAAAGCAGCAGCAGCATCAGGCTGGACACCCAACCTGTCCTGCAGTGCTGGCAGGGGCACTTTGAGGGACAGGGTTTGGGGATGGGTCTCTGGAGACCCCCAGGTGCTTCCAGGAGCTGCTGCAGCGCTGGCAGAGCAGGTGTGGGGAGAAGGGGTCTCTCCCAGAGCTGCAGGAATGCACTGGGGGGGCTGGTACCCAGCCTGGGAGGTCACACATCTCCAGGGAGGCAGGGACAGAGCAGGGCTGTCGGGCCAGGCACCTCAGTACCAGACCTAAATCGCTCATCTTGAAGACCATGAGCCAGACAGACTCAGAGACCCTCTAATTAAAGCAGATTATCATGAGACACGTGCTAACGAGCAGGTTTCATAACCAATCAGCCCTGATAATTGCTGGTGAGGGATGAGTCAGAGTGTCTGGGAACGATAATCACACCTCATTCCTCAGCTGGAATTAAGACCCATCAGGAGAGCAAAGTGTTGTGCTGTTCAGGGCAGCAAAGGCTTGGGCTGGATGGGGCTTGGGCTGTGAACACCCCCAGGACAGGAGGACCTGGCTGCAAACAAACCCCAGCCAGAGCTCCCACCTGCCTGGCAGCCTGACCAGGGACCCCCATCCTGAGCCAGGCCCCTGTCCAGCCTCCCTGGACAGAATCCTTCCCTGGGAGGGTGGGCAGGCCCTGGCACAGGTCACCCAGAGGAGCTGTGGCTGCCCCATCCCTGGAAGTGTCCCAGGCCAGGTTTGTCTAAATGTTGCTTTTGGGGAATTGAAGCCACTTGTAAATGGGATTGAAATCTTTCACCTGAAGACACCCAGGGCAGCAGCACACTTGGGTCAAAACATTTTTCTCTGGCATCCTTGTGAAAGGAATTGTCTCAGCTTTCCAGAGAATCAGAGGATTGGTTTGGGTTGGAAAAGACCTTAAGTATCTTCTAGTTCCAACCCCCAGAAGAGGACGCTTCTATTTCAGCTTTGACCGTTTGAATTAAAAGGGGCTAAGAACGAAAATGGTCAATCCCAAAGCCAGGTGCACCCCCCCAAACCCAAAGCCACCAAAGATGCCACCACCACCATCCCCCCCAAAGCAGCCACAGGGCTGGATGGCAGGGCAGGGGCTCTGGGCAGGGAGGGTGTGGGAGCCAGGGCAGGGTGAGCTCCGGCCGGCCTTACCTGAGGTCCCCCAGGACGGCGCCGGCGCTGCCCAGGGCCATGCCGTGTGCCAGGGCGGGCGGCAGCCGCCCCGCGCCCTCCGCCGCGGCCTCCACCGCGGCCAGCACGCCGGTGAAGACGAACAGGGCGCTGCCCAGCAGCTCGGCCAGGCAGGGCTGCACGTGGCGCTCCAGGCAGGGCGGCCGCCGGGCCTCGGCCTTCGCCTCCACGTGCAGCGGCTCCCGCCTCGCGCGGGCCCCGCGCTCCGAGCCCGCCATGGGATCCACGGCCGCGAGGATGGCAAGGCTCCCCGACCTCTGCGAGCAGGCAGCGCGGGGGAGGCTCTCAAATACGGGTTGGATTTGCATTGAGAAGGAAAAAAAAAAGAAGAAGAGGGGCAATAAAAGCTGTTGGGCCGGCCCCCAGGGATATAAAAACTTATCACTGCCAAGCCTTGCTTCAAGGCTTGGTTGGTTGTTTTTTTTTTTTCTCCCTAGGATTTTTTTTTTTTTCAGTTTTAGGGTTTTCTGCCAAGGTTCAGGATGTGATTTATTTAGTGCAGAGGCCCAGAGTGATGGTACCCCTGTGCAGCCCCGCTGCCCTCCCCACCCCTTTGTGCTGCCAAGAGGCACCACCTGCCAGGAGGGCCATGGCACAGGGCACACGGATCCAGCAGCACCCTGGAAAGGCTGGTGCAGCTATCCCGGAATCACAGACTGCTTTGGGTGGAAAGGGACCTTCAAGAAACAGTTCCACCCCCTGCCATGGGCAGGAACACCTTCCACTAGCCCAGGTTTCTCCAAGCCCCGTCCAACCTGGCCTTGGACACTTGCAGGGATGGGGCAGCCACAACTTCTCTGGGCAACCTGTGCCAGGGCCTGCCCACCCTCTGAGTAAAAACCATCAAAATTTCCCTAAACCTCAGCCCACATCCCGCCCAGAACTCCCAAAGTTGGGGGCCTGTATCCCTCTTGCACTGCTCTCAAATAAAAGATGCAAGCAAGGGACCCAAGGGACCCACCAGCAGCTCTGAAAATTGGCATTGATCATAACACTCCCTAAATGCCCCTTGCCCCAGCAGGAGTCAGTGCCTGGAATGCCAGATTCAGCCAGGGCAGAGGGAATAAGGGGACAACTGAGAGCCTGCAGCCCTGGAACCACTGTCCCACAACCCACAGCTCCCAGCACAACCACTTCCATCGCAAGGGATTTTAACTTGGGCAGAAGGAATCCAGATTGAAATGATTTTGGGGGTATTAATTATGAGATTAAGATCACAGATATGCAGTGACGGGCACAGCTGACGCTGCCCGAGCGATGCCAGTGCGGGTCCCTGCAGCACAGCTCACCTGGAGCAGCAGGAATGTGCCCACCATCCAGGCAGGGATCAGTCCAGCCCCCCAGGGTGGCCCTGCCCTGTGTCACTGCCTTGAGCAATCGCCTGCAACGTCCCATGTTTGTGGTGGTGATTAAGGATTGCGGTTTATTGAGATTTTTTTCTCCCGTAAGCAGGGTAAAGAACGCCAGGGATGGTTTATGATGTTGTCACAAGGCACTGGGGATGGGAAGGAAATTTCCACTTGCCTGTCTCTGTTGCTGGCCACACCACAGACAAGGGTCAGGCCAGAGAACCCCAGTCCAGGCACCTCTAAACGAGCCTCCATCAATCCTTGGCTTTTAAACATTTACCACTCTTGGGGGAGTGGGGATGTTTGCTTGAGCCTTCCAGAGGAAACGCTCCACGTTCAGGCAACAAAGGAATTAATAATTACTGAGCACAGGCCTGCAACAGGACAAAACAAAGGGGCAGCCCTGACTGATTTCTTCTGGAAGATGAGGGAGAGGGAAGGGTTTTTTGCAAGGCCAGCAGGGCCATGGCTGATGTGCCACTAAGCCAAGAGCCCAGGGAACGCTGCTCTTCCCCAACCACTGCTGGGCATGAGGATGGCTCCGAGGGAAAGCAGCACTGCCTGCACACAGTTCCAGTTAACCCAAGGAACAGGGACAAAACCAAACCAACAAAACTCAGATGATATTTTCAACAGCTGCCAGCTGTGACTCCTGAAGCACTGAACACATAAATCCTGGGGGAATCTCCTGATGGATAAGCGAGGCCTGGTGATCACCCAATTCCTACCAAACCCTCCCAGCACAGCCAGCAAAGGGGCAGGACCAGCCAGTTGAAGCTACAAGGCCAGGCTGGGCAGGGCTTGGAGCAACCTGGGATAGTGGAAGGTGTCCCTGCCCATGGCAGGGGGTGGAACAGGATAATCTTTAAGGTCCCTTCCAACCCAAGCCACTCTGGGATTCTACAGCTCAACTCAGCCACCCTCCTGTGTCCTCCTGAGCAGAGGCTGCCCCAGCACCTGCCTCGTGTTTCGAGGTGCTGCAAACACGTAAAGACAACAGCCCTGCTCTGAGCAGCCTTTGCCCCTCACAGAGATGAAATCCTTGGCACTAAGGTTTGCTTGAT
>JAWWES010000035.1:15352676-15377978 GCA_035583135.1 Lophotriccus pileatus | reverse complement strand
CACCCCCTGCCATGGGCAGGGACACCTTCCACCAGCCCAGGTTGCTCCAAGCCCTGTCCAACCTGGTCTTGGACACTCCCAGGGCAGCCACAGCTTCTCTGGGCCTGCCTGCAACTGCTCTAAAGAAATACTCCTGCTGAGGCATTTGGTGAGAAAAAACCTGTATGCACTAAACCAGACACAAATAGGTAATTTCTAGTGAGTAAGACAGGAGACAAATTATAAATACTAAACATTTATTATTTTTCTCATAGGAAGGTTGCAAGATTCAATTTCGAACAACAGGACAAGGGCTTTCATTACTCTTGGGATTTCATTTTGCTTCTTTTAAGGGGAAAGAAGAAACTGGTGTAAAGATACTACCAGAAGCAGTGCAAATTGAGATTAATTTCTTTCTTACTTTCACCATCCCAGTGCTGAACTGCCAAGCTAAGCCCTTCCCAGTTAAACAACATCAACTTTCCAGTTTCTTGTACACCACTGAACAAAACCAGGGCTCCCCTTCTCCTTCACCCTTCCCCTGCAAGAACACCCAGCACAGTGACAGCCTCGTACAACAGTAAGCCTGGAGAAGCCCACATGGTGACACTTCATCAAAATTAGACCTGAAGAGGATGAAAATGAAGCACCTTGCACCTTCCTGATCAGCCATGCCCAGTGCAGGTCCCCAGCCAGGCAGCTCTCCAGCATTTCCACCTTCCTGCCACAAATACGTGTTACACACCCACAAAGAGACAAAGGAGGAAAATCAAAGAACCCAACAACACTTCACTTTCAGGTTTAAACTAAGGAAGGCAAGCTTTAGACAGGAATTACTGACACCTCGGGAAAGTCCATCATTAGACACCTGGGAATGGAAGGCAAGTCTTGCCTCGTAACAACTGCTCACAAAAAATACTCCTTAAAACCACCCAGAGCCACCAGGACAGTTCCCAGCACCGTCACACGGACACAGACTGGGGTTGGCACATGCAAAGTCCGTATTTCTGCATCCTGGCCCAAGCCAAGGCAGTCTCTGGGGCTCCTGGGCTCCCTTCCCTCCAGCCAGACCCTCAGAAGTCGATGTTTGCCAGACCTGTGAGAAGAGAAAGAGGGATTAGGGAGGAAAACCAAGTGTTTATTCTTATCCTACCAGTCCTTCCCCACTATTAGGACAGTCAGGCACAGGAAGAAGGATGCTCTAAGTATTACTTAATTTTTTAAAACTTAAATTTAAAGGATTTGGTGGCAGGAAATCAGGAAACAGGTTGACCTTTACATTTTTAACCCTTTTTTGATTGTGATGAAGCAATTAACTTGAATAAGCTAATCTGCAGGAGTTGTTCATGGCAGAAGGAACAGCACAGAATGTTCATGAACCTCACATTCTGCCCATGAAATTAAAAAGAGAAATCTGGGGAAAGTACCCTTAATGAGGGCAGTAAATTCACATGGATTTAAACCCCCTGCTTCAGATTTAAGGCATGTTTATCTCCTTTGAGATTCGTCTTTTTTAACTTGTAAGACACCCTGCACCACTCAACCTCAGTCCCCAAAACTGTCCTCAGTCCTCCTCTAATCACAGCAAAGAATAATGCTGAGATCCCAAACCAGTGGTTACTATGAATATTTTGCCCTTAGCTCCTCTAGGAATACCTTGAATATTACAGTCATCACTTTTGAGCCCTAAATGAAATGGAAAACATGGACTTTTGAGCTCAGGGCTATGGAGACTGGAGGATTCAGGTGACCAACACACCATCCATCCTTCACCCAAACCACAGTTCTCCTGATTTTATTACTTGTTAAGCAGCAACAACATAGAAATGCTCCAGAAAACATAAATCAGTCCCTCCATTTCCAAGAAATCCCAGTCTAGGAGAGAGAGAATTTTCAGACCAAAAGGAACATTTTTGAAAGAGTTAATTCCAGTAGGAATTTCTTCCCCTGGGAGAAGGCAGTGTGGAAAACTCCAGTGTCAGATGGCTGTAAATGGGGACAGTGCAGAAGAAGCCTGGGATAAGCAATACAAATTTATTTTTGTGTTGTCAGGACACTGTGATTTCATATACCGTGTGTCCATATGGCACTTCCCATGCATAGGATTTGTAAACCTTTCAATTAGCACTGATAGGATAAAGCAGGCAGTTATTTAAAGTAACCCATACGGCATCTTCTGGTGGAAAAATTCCAGCTCTCCTCTGCTGGACAGGCTTCCAACTTGGACACCCATAAACCCTCCCAGGGCTGTGGAGAAACAATCCCCAGCTGGGAGGTGCTCCCAGCCCCAAGGGCAGAGCAGCAGAGCCCATGGCTGGGACAGGGTGTCTCCATCCTGCACCCAGCGTAGCATCCCAATCCCAGTCTTTCCACAAAGAAATTTCCTCGGGAAGGATCCCTCCTACATGCTGGAGAACATTACCCAGGTTGCTGCTGTCCTTTGAAGCCCAGCAGATGCAGTAGTGCTGCATGAGTTGTTCAAACAGTTCCTTTTCATCCAGGAATTCAAGTGCTTCTATTCTGTGGGAACAAAGTAAAAATTGGGATTTGAGCTGGAGTCTCAGTAGAGTCTTTAAGAAACTCCCCACTGCACAGGAGTGAAAACTCTGGCCAATAAGGCAGTTTCCTTTCCAGGGCTGTGTCCATGGTGCCAGCACTGCTCCTACCCCTGCTGTCCATGTACCAAACAAGTGACCCACAGGATGTCTGTAACTTCTCATTCCTGGACTAACATTTCATATTAGTCTGTATTTCACATTTCATATTCCAGGACTAACCTGTGTAATTTCTCACAAATACCAGCACTTGTCTTCCAAGCCCTTTTTCTGCAGAGATCTGGTCTGGCAGGCCCTGAGCAGCCCCAACAGTGCAGAAAAATGGAAGGAGGTTCCTCCTGACCGAGGCATGGCAGGGAACAGCTGAAGACTGTTTTCTCCAGAGAATCACAAGGCCATAGCATGTCTGGGGAGAGTGATGAGTACACCAGTGCAGCTCCAAACTGCTCTCCCACAGGAGCCCACAATGAAAAACAAACTAAATGGTACAAACAGGAGATCCGAGGATTTGTTTTCCCTGAAACGGTTCCCACCTTCCTAAAGGAAGGTCTTTAAATGTCTTCCCCCAAATGGGAGATTTTCTCCCAAGCTGTGCCTGCTTTACAGAGCTTAACCTGGCCCATTCCTCTCTCCCTCCAGACTACTTGAATGTCAGTGTTTATTTTCCGTGCTAAATCTTTGGAAGAGCTGCTCCTGAGGATCAAAAGAAGCTGAGGGGCAAAAGTTACAAAATACACTCCCAGATGTGAGTGCTGCAGAAGAACACTTTCATAAAGACTTTTATAAATAAAAAGCATTATTTGCCTCATTAATACTGAAGGACAGAGTTTACATAACCTATCTCCTGGCATTTGGAACAAGTGGAAGGAGCTGAACAGATCCAAGGTAGTCAAAAATGCTGCAAAGAAAGCACAGGCTCTGTGTCTCCACCAGTGCCATATGGCACCACCACACACCACCGTTCCTATTTAAACCACCTCTGATTTCCACCCTCACCTGTTCGGTTCCAGGGTTTGAGAAACCCCCATATGTGAATACTTGGACCAAGGTAACTTGTTCAGCTGATTCAAACTATAGTTAATGACTCACAGCAATTCACATTTTATATTATACCCCTAAGGAGTTACTCCTTAAAAAGTTTCCCCATCTTTAGTATCTCTTTACTGCAAAAAATTAACAAAATCCAAGCAAATTACTGACTGTTAAACAGCCTTTAGTCACCCCTCTGTGCTCTAAGCTCTGCAGACCCAGCAGTTTCCCTCAGGAAGATGATTTCAATGTGTTGTGGTTCAACCCCAGCCAAAATGTCCACAAGGAACATGTCAGGGACTGTAAAAAACTCAACACAGCATTTCTGTGGCATCTTTTGCCTGCAAATTCCTGTCAGGAGATGCTTTATACTGCACCCATATAAGACATCCCCACGGCCAGTGGATCATTAATGCTGCTCCAGGCGTTATCCTTCAGGCTCTGCAGAGCTTCACGCTCAGACAGGGCCAGCACGTGCCTGCAGCCTCCTCTGTGACACCAGGGAATCCCATGCTGCACCCTGAGCTGAACAGCCTCGGAAATGGCATCTTTTGGTTCCAAAATTGATACCTTTTGACATCAGCCTGTGGCAAAAAGCTGTACACCTTCATCATATCGACGGCACGTGCGGTTTCCCAGCCGTTCAACAGCAGACGTTCCCTCTGCAAAACACAGAGGCAGCACAGCCTTGAGGACTGCAGGGAAAAATGCCAGAGGGCACCTTCTCCCCCCAAGGATTTTGTAGGGCAGCCGCTTGACCTGTTCTCTGCAGAGCTCAAAGTCTTTTCTAAGCCTGTGCTGCTGATCTCTGTGCAGAGAGGGCAGTGGGGCGGGCAGGGCTGGGCTCTGACCTACTGCAGCTTTGGGACAGCTGCTGACAGCCAGTGCTGGCAGAGAGAAGGCTCCAGGGTGACCCAACTGTGGCCTTCCAACACCTGAAGGAGCCAACAAGAAAGATGGAGACGCACTGTTTACAAGGGCCTGGAGTGACAGGACAAGGGGGAATGGCTTCAGACTGACAGGGAATAGGATATTAGGAAGAAATTCCTCCCTTGTGAGGGTGTGCAGGCTCTGGCACAGGTTGCCCAGAGAAGCTGTGGCTGCCCCATCCCTGGAAGTGTCCAAGGCCAGGCTGGACAGGGCTTGGAGCAACCTGGGCTGGTGGGAGGTGTCCCTGCCCAGGGCAGGGGGTGGGACTGCTCCCACAGGGCACCCACAGACAGAAGGTGCAGACAGACTGATTAATGTTAATATCACAGCCCCCCAGAGCTCTGTGCCCCTCTCACCTGGGAGTCCAGGGACCTGCAGAGCTCCACCCCAGCCAGGTTGCACTGTCGCCGCTGCAGGTTCTCGATCATGATCTGCCCGAACCGGTCCGTCATGTTCACCTCGGGGAGAGAAGGAGACAGAAGGGTTCCCCCTCTGCACACAGCGTGGCACAGCAGTGCCCTGCTTAAACCCCTGCACTGCCCATGCCACAGAATGTACAGGACGACAGCACAGCGAGTTGCACATCCTCACACCGGGTCTCGTTCCCTCTGCCACCACCTCCTCGGCCCCTGCCCCGACAGACACGGCCACTGACACAAAAACTGATCTGCTTTCAGCTCTCAGCAACTTGGTTCGTTCTCCAGCAGTGATTTACAGCTTGGAAGATCCTGTTACTAATTCCTGGAGCCACCTAGTTCCCCCGAGGCAGCGTTTAACTTCCACAGAGAGAAGCAGGGTTCATGCTGATGTGATTTTTGCTCCACTTTGCCAAAGAACAGAGAGGTAATTATGTAATGTTATACACTCAGAGCCAGCACTCAGCATCATTTCTTTTTTCCTCTGTCTTAGCTAAACCAATATTCTATGGTTTTCTCCACATATGGATTAAGTCTCAATTATTTTGCTTCAACATAGCCCAGAAATTGTCTTTCAGAATAGCTGTATGTTCCTTCTAACGAGCCAACCAAGCTACAAGTTAAAACACATTACTACAGAAATTCAGCAGAAACTGCTGTCTCTACAAAAGGACACGGCCCACTCTTATTTCACAACAACTCCCACCTTGGAGAGCAATTTTTATGACAACAATGCAGGTCTAAAAATGCCACTTTGGTTTTACCTGCTCATAATTGATAAACATGGCCACGGGAAAGGCGCTTGCTGCCCACTTGAGCAGGTTTGCAGACTGCTGGGGGGTCATGTAAACCAGCACACACTCTGCCACCAGCAGTGTTGGCAAACTGCAAAACAAAACCAGACCACAGAACTATTTCCAGCAGAAGGACAAGGAAAATCTGTAAAGAATTGTTAGTGAGCAGTCATGTCATGTCTTGAAAGAGCTCCATTTTTTATGAACTAGACACTGAAGTTTGAATGAAATCTCTTCATCAAGTTGACTAGAACGAGGCTTTCTGGCAGCTCATGAATTAATTAACCACAGGAGACTTCTGTGGTTACAAACCAGAGATTTTGGAAAACAAGCTCCTCTAAGTCAGCCCTGAACACAGAATATTGTGCATTCTCTAAGTCTTCTCTTACAGCAGGAACTGAGGAGTCTATTAAAATTCCCTTTGCAGAAGAACTGTACAATCCACACTCTATTCTAGAGATCAGTAAAATCAGGAATAAATTACAAAATTTAAAAAAAAAAAAAAAGTTTTCTCCTTACAGAAGTTCTAAGAATTTTAATTAGCCAAATTTGTTCTGTAAAATATCTGTAAAATACTCTTCACATATTATTATCTAACGAAATGCAATCTATAGTTTGCACGTTGCCTCTTCCCCCTCCATCCACAAACCAACAAAAATAGACATCTACACGAGTGATTTTCTTCAGAATTATTGAGTTTGCTTTTAATTGCTAGAATGAAAGGGAAAAAAAAAGTCACTAGAAGCAGGAGAAATTCCACAAGGAGCAGCGATGTAGGCAAGCAAGGCAACATTTCAGAAGATGGAAGTGTAAAGAATTAAATGGCAATTTGATGCATTCTGCTTCCCCATATGCTCTCTCCCACCCAGCCAGATCTCTGCTATTTATATAGCTTACATTTGAAAGGTCTGTCCATCATCCACTCAGAAACTTAACTCCTGCCCCCTCCAAAGCCTCGTGTTGAACAATAAACCCCACAGAGCAGCTTCTGGACTCGGGGCCACGGCAATCCCTCCACCAAAAGGTTTAGGGAACAACAGGGGTTCAAGTGGAGGCCACAGAAAATTACAGAGATGAAACTCTGAATCACAGAATCCCAGAATGGCCTGGGTGGGAAGGGACCTCAAAGCCCATCCAGTGCCACCCCCACCACGGGCAGGGACACCTTCCACCAGCCCAGGTTGCTCCAAGCCCTGTCCAAGCTGGGCTTCCACAAGCCCTCATGAAAAAAGAAAAACCAATTCAAAAAAAATACAATCTTACTGTACATCCAAGTTGTGTTTCTTTAGCTTCTCCCCCAGATCTGAAGAGAAACGGAGATCTGCTCCCACAATGGAATATCGACTGGAGTCAAGGCTGTGGGAATCTGCAAGTGGAATGTTTGGAGAGACTGAGGTTACAGATAGGAGGGATGCTGAAATTATGAATTAAAAAAAAAACAACACAAGAATACATGAATTAGAAGCCAAAGTTTGGTCTGTTATACCTAACTATGAACAGCAAACTCCTCTTTCTAAAGCATTAATTTCCCTTATACTTGTGGTTTACAGTGATATTTCACCACCAGGCCCTGCAGCAATCCCACTCTTTCCCTCTGAAGCCACTGTGATGCAGAGAGGTTATCCCAGCTGTTACCATGGTTCCCAGGAATGCAGAGAGGAGGAAAATGTGAAGATTAAAAGCAGGATTTTCACTGTGTTTGTAGTGTCTTTTTAGATGACCCAATGTATGTACACAGAACTACATAAAAGTACATCAATTTCTGAAAACCGGAGTGAAAGTAACGTATTTCAAATATTAACAACAGATACAGCCATATAAAGAATTGGTTTTTATAGTTATAGAACGTATATGGGGATTAGACACAGACTTGGGGCCAAGAAATGTTATACTTCTGGCATGATTTAGTGACAGAATTTAAGCAAAGAGTCAAATTAGAGAAGGTGTTCTGAGAAGCAAACATTGCCCAGGGATCCCAGAGGCAGCACATTCCTGTAAATGCTTTCCAGCATGAAGGAGGAACAGATCCCAGAGGCAAAGGACACTCTGGCATCCAGGAGCAGCTCCCCCAGCTCCACGTGGGACCTGCTGCAGACACAGCTCCTGAGTGTCCCATGGCACAGAATCCCACTCCAGGGGATGCACCCCTGTTCAGCTTTCAAGTGACCAACTGTCCTAAAGTGGGACTAGCAGGTGATAATTGCTGCCTTTCCTGCAACATTTCTGAGCAGCTCCAGCAACCAGAACATTTCAGAAAGAGTTACAGGGCAAAAGAAAGGAAAAAAAGAAGTTGTGTGGCAAATGATTCAACATTTTGAGTCAAGGCTTTTTCCATGTGCATGTTCTGTAATAGCTTTACTACTTCCCACACCCTTCTATTTCAGTGATTACATCAAGGCCATGATAATGGCATCAAAAAAAGCCACCCAAAAACCCCACCACACACAGGGAAGTATTTAAATAGGGATTGGTTTCTGTCCATAGATAGGGCACGGCGAGCGTCAGCCACCACAATTAGCAGGGAATCAACGCCAGCTCCTCGTCCAGCCTCAGACACTTACACACAGAAGTGCATTAATAAAGAACAGAAATAAAGGCCAGAAATAAATTACAAGACTTTTTAAGTGATGCAATAAAAAAGGAGCAACAACACTCCGAGGTGCAAGTCCCTTGCTCACACCACACTGGCTCGAGCTTTTTTACTGCAGAACCACAGGATGCCCTGGCTCAATCCACTGACAATCCCATATTCCAAGCACTGGTCCCTGCCCAGGCACCAAGACCTGTGCTGGTTTTCAGCCAGGTTGTTTGGTCGGGACATTCTACCCCAGAGCACAGAGCTACCTTGTGGCTTTGTGTGTGATGCTCACACTCAGTCAGGTACAAAGACTCTGTCTTGCACTTGAAATAAAGGGTTGAGAAACACCAGACTCAGATTTAATGTGAGGGATTCAAGGAAGGGGAGAGAAGAGAAGAGAAAGAAGAGCCCCACCATTCCAGCCCACCCCATCCATCCCACACAGGCTCTCCCTGCCCAGATGCAGCACTCAGCTGTCCATGGATACTCAACAGACAATGCTTTGCTCTGATCACACCACTTGAATGTTTATTTTTCATGACTTCTGGCACAGAAATAACACCACAAGTGGCTCGAATTTCATACACTCATAGAACAAGACATCACTGCAGTAATGGAATAGTAGCAGGAGCTGCTTATAGTTCCCTTTTGACCTCGCTGCAATACATTTTTCTTCACAGAAATGTTAGGAACGAGTAACTGCTGTGTTTGAGGACAGCCCCAGGCCCTCCCCTGGCTCCTGGAGCGGCATTCCTGCCTCACAGGCTCACAGAGCTCAGTGCTTCCCCTGCCACAAGAATTCAGTTTGCTTTTCCTACTCCCTTCTCACATTAGTGCAACAATTTCCTGGAGGTTTTCCAAGAGACAGAATGCAGGATACTATTGACTCAAACTGATTTCATTAGGATTTTCATCCTAAGGTATCTTTGGCAGCTTTACAAACCACCAGCCCATACAGCCTCTTCCACAGGCGGGATATGGCAGTGCTTTCACTCAGCTCCTCGTTCACTACACCACCAGAACAGGGCACGTGTCAAAACACAAATCTGGTTTGCCTTGGAAGCACAGGAACATCCCCAACACCAGGCCTGCAAATCCCCAGGGCAGCGAGACCCCTGACACTGCATCAGGGCACGGGACAGTCTGCAAATGGAGGGAAAAGGAAGCTGAAACAACCAGGTCCCAAAGCAGGACCAGGCAGGGCAGAAGGTGAGAGAGGCACAGAAAGGTAACAGTTCCCTGCAGCTGCATCACCCATCAGACAGTGAGAACAACTGACTGTGTTCTTGCCACAGGGATGTCAAACTGCTGCACAAATCACTGCTTTCCCTGCAGACCCAGCATTCCCCAGGACAAGTGTCATCCTGCTGCATCCAAGGGCAGAGGCCACCAACATCTCCATCTGAACAGCACGCCATGCACTCCCTGCCTTGGCCAAAGGGCAAGCACAGCAGATGCTGCCCTGAAGCCAATGAAGCTGTCTGTTAGCTCCAGCTTCATGGAATGAGAACGTTTAGGGTGAGCAGAGGAGCAGTGAGAGAACAAGAATCGCGTCCATCCGTATTACAACAACTCAAAATTCCAAACAATCCGAACAAATTATTCCCGGCACACCAGAGACAGCAGTGTGGAACTCAGTGGGGGAGCAGGCAAAGGATGGGACAACCTCCACCCCAAGACTCTAAAATCCTGGTCCATATCCCCACAGAAATGGGCAACATTTCCCTACCTGGCAATGCTGCTTCACTGTACCCCTCTACACTGCCTCTGACAGGGGGTATTCCCTGAACATTCCACAGTCTAACAGCTGTATCAGGTCAGACCAAAGGTCCCCCCAGTGACATCCTGGCTCTCACAGAGCCAAGAGCAGCTACAAAGGGAAAAGTCAAAAAAAAAGGGCAAACACGTGCTAACTGTTAGAAAACTAGCTGTTTTCTAGCTTTTTCCCAAGAATGCTTAAACTTGATTTGGATTTCTGGACCATTACTGAGCTTGTGCTTTCATACATCTATTTATTCTAATGCCCAGATCCTGCAGGAAGGCAGCAATAATCATTTACATGTGAGGCACAAACTATTTTTTCCCCCCATGTGCATCACTTTCTATTAATCCACATTGAATTCATCATCAAGTCACTAATTTCACAAGATTCTTCTACAGTTCTTTACCACTCTGAAGAGTTTGGATTTGCCAACAAGCTGCCATTTACTAATCACTGTATTTTCACAATTATTCCTTAGTGTTGAACAACAACATATCCTTAAGCGCAGATCTCCATCTCCTCCATAATGAAAATTAACAACATATGCTCACCCTCCATCCCAGCTCCTCGTCCATATGAGAACCATTCCTTCTCCACAACCACCGTGCCATTTCTTCAGCACACTTTGGTAAGGGACACTGTCAAAACACATTTTGGAAATCCAAGCACTACACTGATGTCCTTTTCCAATAGATCTGTTGACTCCAACAGGTTTGGGAGGCATAACTTACCTTTCCAAAAGCCTTGGTGACTCTTTGTCAACACATTCTATGATTCTTCTTTTCCACTAAGTCTGTCTATTAGAATTCCTATTAATCTGCCCAGTAGAAGCATCAGTTCCACTGGCTTGGAGTTCCCTGCATTTCTCCATCTGAGTCACAGCCACCACCTTCCAGTTGGAATTAAGTTTCAAAATGAGAGGGTACAGACCTGTCAGTAGCTGAGCAAATACACTGTCAAGTTCCTTTAGACCTGTGAGAAATCTCTGCTCATCTGTTTGATTTACCAATTTATTCCACCACCTCTTCTGGTGGCACTTCCACATGAAGCAGCTCCATTAATATATCCCTAAATGAGAGTTCCCACATGGATCTCACTCCAACCGACCTGTGGTTGGGTCTCAGTTCAAACTGGGATTCCACAACACGCTTCCAGCACCTCCAAGTTATCCAGACGTGATGCTACATCCCAGAGACGTCAGTGCAGCAGACCCTACACCAGTAAAACTGCTGCTCTGAGGTTTTAAAACTCAGCACTGAGAAAGAACCAGAGGAACAGCTTCAGAGAAACCAGTCACTCCACTCCACTCACCCAGTGCCACGGTAATTGCTGCCGACTGCTCAGAGTTGCTATTAATAGCTTTTGATTGCAATCCAGCCCTGCCAGCTGATAACTGCAGTTGTGGTGCTGTGCCAGCCATGTTTCCAGCTGTTCAGGAACACACTGAGCACCCAGCTCTGCTCCTCAGCTCCTCTGCCTCGGGTGGGGCTTGGACTTTCACCTCTCGAGGCCTGGAGGTTGGTAAGTGAAGGAACTCTAATGTTCAGCCTCGAGAAGAGTCACTGAGAGGGGACCACCCCAGTGTCTGTCAGTGCCTGCAGGGAGGGGGCAGAGGATGGACCAGGCTCTGCTCAGAGGAGCCCAGAAATGGGACAAGAGGAACGGGCAGGAACTGATGCCCAGGAAGTTCCACCTGGAGATGAGGAAGAACTTTGCTGGGCAGTGACAAGCACTGAACAGGCTGCCCAGAGCGGGTGTGGAGTGTCCTCAGTGGGGATATTCCAGACCCCTCTGGACACAGTCTGTGCCATGTGCGCTGCTGGAGCAGGGAGGAGGGACCAGTGACCCACTGTGGTCCCTTCCAGCCTGCCCCAGGCTGAGATTCAATGAGAGCCCTTTTAAGCCCTCCAGACCCCGAGCTAGAACTGTGCTTAATAAAAGCACCTGTCCAGGTGATCACTCAGGGAGCAGCAAACTTTAGGGTCACACCTGCTCACACAAATTAGATGCTATCCTAGATGGAAGTAAATAGTGTTCCTCGGGATGGGGAGTCCACAACATCCTGATCCAGAATAAGGTTATAAGCCAAGACAGCACAACCGTGACACCACTTGAATTTATTCCCCTTTTAATACTAAAATATAACAAACAGCACTGGCTCCTCAGCTTGGACTTTGCAGGCTGTGTTTCTGCTGTGAAAACTCTGCTAAATGTAAAGACTTGCTCTCCTAAAGAGACAGAAAGAAGATAAACACTCAATAGATATTTTAATCCTGTATCCATGCCTCTCAGTAGCACTTTTTCTTTTCCTGACAGAAAACCTGAGCTACATATGAGAGAAAAAGAAAAAACCCAACAACTTTCTGGCAGAATAAAACCACTTAAAGAGAAGACATTTCTAACATGACACAGAACGAATGGGCAGAAGTCTAAAAGAGAAGAAAAAAGCCTCTTTTCCCTCACAATTCTCTGTCCAAACAGCATTTCAAACATTAAAAGCCTGCCCACATAGCAGAACAAAATGATCAGAAAAGTTTTAAAAGTGCTGCAGTACATCGCTGACTGAGTTTGAGGATGACTCACCTATTAGAAGAGAGTCCCCTGAATGGGATTCCATAATTGGTTTTGACAGGGGAGGTTTTGATCTGTGGGAAGAAGGAAGAAGCATCTCAGAGCAGCTAAGCCTGTTAAACAGTGTGCTTACATCTTTTTTTTTAACATATATATATATATCCATGTGTGTGTGTGTCTGTGATAAAAGCAGCCAAGAGAATATCTCTGCCCTCTACTGGAAATGAAAACCTTTGCAAGCTTGTGAAAGTTGCAGTTGACTTTCATACCCAATTACTCCTAATTTTTGAGGTAATCTTTCAAAAAAAGTGCAGATACTCTGGTATGTATCCTCAGCAAGCCTTGATGGATTCATCCAAACAGAACATAGGATATAGAACATAGCACCAGCTATCCCACCTCTCTACCTGACCAGGCAGGTCTGGGAATTTACTGCTGTCTTCAACAGTGAGAAAAGTCTTAATCACCTCTAATCCTCCTGAGACTTTCCCTGCCCCAGAACGAGGTCTGCTCAGCTCCCTGCAGCTCCACACACCACCTTCTCCAGTTTGGAACAGTGGCTGCACACTCACATGTAGGAACCTGCCTGCATAATGAACCTTTATTCTACACAGAATCCCAGAATGGTTTGGGTTGGAAGGACCTCAAAGCCCACCCAGTGCCACCCCCTGCCACGGGCAGGGACACCTCCCACTATCCCAGGTTGCTCCAAGCTCCATCCAACCTGGCCTGGGACACTCCCAGGGATCCAGGGGCAGCCACAGCTTCTCTGGGCAGCCTGTCAGTGCCTCACACCCTCACATCCCACAGCATGAAATGCTTCTCAGCAGAGAGATGAAACAATGGCACTGACTCACATTCAGTCTCACACAGACAAACGCAGGCCTCAGACTTACTTGATATTATGTATTTTTCTTGCAACGATCATTGGGAAATCCACTTCAAAATATTTTCTAGGGAGAAGATTTTCATCCTGGGAATTGGAGGGAGACACTAGAATTAGGGACACTCAAGTTTCACATACACACAAGAAGATATAACCTCAAGTCCTGAATAGTTCTGATTCAGCTTACACTGGCATTTCTAACAATGGTATAACAATGTCCTACAGCTTTCAACAACCTAAAACCCAACAAAAAACAGTTCACAGATACTAGAATGTTCTCTAGGCATTAAGGAAATTATTTAACATTTTATGTAATCACAGAATCCCAGAATAGTTGGGGTTGGAAGGGACCTCTGGAGATCATCCAGTCCAACCTCCCTGGGGACTGGATGACATTCCAGGTCCCTTCCCACCCAAGCCAGTCTGGGATTCTGTGATTTACTCACATTTATATAGGTCATTCAGAAATATTTACATAGAGCCTGTACAATCCTGTGCTTTGCTACATCATTCCTGTTCTGTTAGAGGATAAAACAGGGAAATCTAAAGGTTGAAAGAGAAGAGCAAAACGCGGCATTCCTGCTGTTCCTGGAAGCCCACTAGAGGTCAGCTCGGTGACACACACTTCTGGGAAGAGCCAGGGCAACCACAGCCCCTCCTGAGCTCTCAGGTTTAAAGGCACTGAACTGGCTCTGAACGAGCAGAGAGCTGAGGCAGAGCAGCCAGGACAGGGAGATCCTGGGGGGCATGGGAAGAGTGTGGCCAGTGGGTGAGGGAGTGATCCTGCCCCTCTGCTCGGCCCCAGTGAGGCACATCTGGAGTGCTGTGCCCACAGCTGGACGCCAAGAAAGACAAGGAGCTCCCAGAGAGGGTCCACCCATAAAGGTGTGAGGGGCCTGGAGCATTTCTCTGATAAGGAGAGACTGCAGGAGCTGTGCCTGGTTAGTGTGGAGAAGAGAAGGCTGAGAGGGAGTCCCATCAATCCACGCAAAATCTCCAAGGGGTGTCAGAGGGTGGTGCCAGACTCTGCTCAGTGGTGCCAGTGACAGCACAAGGAGCAATGGCCATAAACTGGAACACGAGTTCCACCTCAGCAGGAGGAAAACTTCTCTCCCTGGAGGGTGGCAGAGCCCTGGAACAGCTGCCCAGGGGGGTCGTGGAGTCTCCCTCTCCGGAGACATTCCAACCCCACCTGGACAGCCCCTGTGTCACCTGCTGCAGGTGACCCTGCCTGGGCAGGGGATGGACTGGGTGATCTCCAGAGATCCCTTCCAACCCCAGCTACTCTGGGGCTCTGTGACAGCCTGGGCAGTGCTGCCTCCCTGCCCACAGAACTCAGCACTGCCAAGCACACAAGGGCACTCCAAACTTCCCTGCGGATCTCAGCCCTCAGCCAGGCCTGCCCCCCCAGCTCTCCTCACCTTCAGCCTCCAGAACAGGGTGTCCATTCCAGCCCCAAGGTTAACAATCTGACAGTTGCATTCTGTCTTCTTCAGAAAAGCTTTAATCAGGTAACTGACTCCGTGAACACGAGCATAATAACCTGTTAACACACATAAAAGCTTGGGCTTAATTATCACTTTTATGTAATATTTGATGTTTAACACTCGTGAAGAATTTCAGGCAGCCTGTTTGAAAAGTGGTGTTTCTCAGGAAGAGTAATGCCCTCTTTTTAGGATACCTAAGGTTTTTTGGTTTTCTTTTTTAATTGCTAACAAAATCTGTCACACTGATAAAACAGAATCCATTGGGTAAACAGAAGTTTTAGTCAAGTTTCACCTCAAACAGAGCAAAGTAATTCTGGCTGGTGTCCACACTTGCAGAGACCAGAGCTGACATACCCAGCTGTCCTGGGTCAAAGAAACATTTCTGATTGCTTTGAGGAGATTTCTGCACACTGAGACACACAGACACATCCCACTTAGGACACAGAAAGCAAAAGAAGGGGAGTTTTCATTTACAAAACAATATTTAAAAGATCAGCTACAGGAAGAAAACTTGTCTCACTCTTTCCTGTATTCCCTACCCCCCTAACACCCAGTGCACAGGGGTTTTGTCAGCCTCAAGACCAGTTCAGTGGCTCCATCCCCATTCCAACTTGCCTCTGTTGATCTCGGGTGCTTTCCTTTCCTTGGCTTGTCTCACAAAATACTGGATGTAAGGGTCCTTCCAGTAGCCAACACTGACAGCAAACCTGTCCAGGAGTGGGGAAAGAATGAAAGGATTAGGAAATAAGGCCACCAAGGGTATATCCTGGTGTACCCTAAAAGATGCAGAGGCTGGTGAGGTCCCTCTGTCCTGGGTGTGTACATGCAGACACGGACTAAACATCTGCTCCACGTGTGGAACCATTTCAATTAAGAGGTTATATAAAGGACCCAGCAGGGGAACTGTATCTCCAGGTCCTCAGACACACACAAATCAGGCTTTACTTCTACCCCTTGTTATGCCACGAGCTGTTTGCACTTATTCCAGAGCTTCCACACAGCACTTTAACACAGGCAAGTGTTATTCTGCTCTAACAGAACTCACTGGTCTTACAACTGACTCAAAGAGGAAAACTCTCAAACCAAACTCAACCACCCAACCACCTCCTGCTGCAAAAACCAAGCGGGCAGAACAAACAGCCAGCGACGACACAAGCTAAACTCACACCCAGGCACAAGAGGGCAACGAACTCATCCCCTCCCCGCGCCCGTCCCAGAGCGGGTGGAGAAAGAAGCCTGAAATATATCGATACGGTTTTTTCCGGAGACACCCAACATAACCGGAGTTTCTGGCCCCAGCTTTAGGTGCTGCCAAACCCGGGACGGTGCGCTATCACCGAGCTCTGAGCCCACCCCGGGCAGGGGTCCACAGACACCACCAGGGGTTTGCTGCACCAGGGGCGTGCTCGGGGTACCTCCCACGGGCAGTTCAGCTCCCACGGGCAGTTCAGTTCACCTCCCACGGGCAGTTCACCTCCGCACCCCTCGGCACCAGCTCTGCCCTCCCGGCGCACCGGCACAGGACGGGGCTGTTCGCGCTCCCCTCCCGCGCCGCTTCCCGGGAGCCGCCCGTGCTTCGCTCCCCGACCCAGCGGGGACGGAGCGGCGGTGCCCGTCCCGCCCGCCCCCGGGCCGGTACCGTTTGCAGACCGACGCGTCCTCGCAGGTGCCGCGAACCGCCTCGTCCGCCTCGTCGGGGCCGCCGGCGGCCGCCATGGAGCGCGCGGGGCCCGGCCGCTGCCACCGCCCCTGCGGCCCGCCCCCCGCCGCCGCTCATTGGGCCGCCTCCGCCGGAGCTGGGCGGCGATTGGTCCGCGGCCGCGTCCGTCCCCGCACCGCCCAATGAGAGCGCGCGGGCAGCAGCGCCACGCCCGGGAAATGGCGAGATGCCGCAAGGCACGCCGGGAGCTGTAGTTCTCGGGGACGCTCGGCGGTGCCGGCGCGGGGCTGGGGCTGTCCCGGGACGGGCACCCCGAGCAGCGAGCTCGGCACGGCTCGGCCCGCAGAGAGGAGCAGCAGCAGCGCCCGGGGCTCCCGAGAGAGCGCTGGAGGCACCGCCGCGGCCGAGACGGGCCGCCACATCCGGGCCGCGGGCGGGACATCCGGGCCGCGGGCGGGGCCGGTGAGGCGGGGCCGGAACGGGCCGGGCGGGCGGCGCTGGGGCGGCGGCGGGAGCGGCGGGGCCGGGGCAGCCCGGGGGGAGCAGCGGCGCCGGGGGAGCCCGGGGGGAGCAGCGGCGCCGGGGGAGCCCCGGCAGCGGCCGCCGCCATGAAGAAACAGTTCAACCGCATGAAGCAGCTCGCCAACCAGACCGTGGGCAGGTGCGGGCTGGGCCGGGGGCTCCGGAGGGGAGCGGCCGCGCTGGGCTCGGGGGGAGCGGGACGGGGCGGCCGCGGCTCCCGGGGGTGAAGCAGCGGCGGGTCGCGCTGCCCTGGGCGGTGGGTCCGTCGGTCGGTCGGTCCCCGCCGGCCCCGGGCGCTCCCCCTGCCCTCCCCGCGGGTCTCTCCAGCCCCGGCTCTCCCGGGGGGTCAGCAGAGCCCTGGGGGTCCCCGAGCCCCGCCGAGCCCCGCAGGGCCGTTCGCATCGGGCTCTTCCTGTCTGGGTTTTGGCGACTTTCGTTTCCTTTCTCCGCGTTGATGTTGAGGTGTTCGCTCTGTTTCTCGCCGTCTCTCACACTCAAAAAACGCTTCAGCGAGTGCCTCCGCCAGGACTTAATTTTAACAGAAGTAACAGGAGCGCTGTAGGTACGGTTGTCACCAGTCTCCAGCTGTTGGGGCCTGGGAAGGATCTGGCTCTGTGGAAATCAATCTGTGCCCAGACACGTGAGCTGAACGTGCAGATATCACTGTGCTGGGTTTCTACTAGAAGGCAGTATTTTCCCCCAGAAACTCTTGTCTGCTTGTAGTAAAGGTTTAATCGAAAAGCTTGCACCTATACTGGAATTATAAACTGAAAGCCTGTACTGATAGAGAGCATAAACTCATTTATTTTCTGAGTATATTTTGGTGGCATCTTCTCCAATAACTCCCTTAACAGAGTGTTTGTTTTCCTCGGGGCCCACACAAACCAGGGCAGGTGTGTCAGCTAATAAAGCCCAAGGAGTAAATTTTTAATAGGCTTGTTTTGCCGGGAAGAGGGAACAGCTTCCCAGCCAACCTCTGTCCTCTCATTCCGTAGCAACTAATGGATTTTTTTATGCTGTTGGAGGGATTAATGGCATTCCCTGTTTGCGTGTGTCAGCCCCACAGCTCCAAATCCCAAGCGGAATTTCGAGTAATCTGGCTTGTACTGAGTGGGATAAACAGCTCGGGGTGCTTTCTGCTTCCAGGGGCAAATCCAGCTGAGCTGTGGAGCAGGGTGTGTGGGGAGGTTGGGCAGTGACCTTTGGCTGTGGGCAGGTGAGGGCAGTGGCACCGTGGGGTGCTCGGGGTGTGGTGTCTGGGCAGGTTCTTGCTCACAGAGCTGTGCCAGCGGCTCTGGGGTGCCCTGGAGTCTGGGCATGCAGGATGGGGGGTTCCTGGTTTCAGTAAAACACAGACAGTGCTGTCATTGTTTTTCTTTTTGAACTGTTTTAAACGATGCCGAGTCATGTGTTTTTATAAGCTTGGTATTAATGAGTTGTGAATATTTCACATTACTCACCTCCTTACATTTCGTGTACCAGCCAAGCGTTCCTGTAGACATCGGGGCTCTTGTTTCGTTTCCCAAAGTAAAACCGTGCAGTGGTGACAAGTTTTAACTGGTTTCACTTGCAAACATCAGGGCTGAGGCTTTCAACTTTGGTTTGAGAGGTGCTGCAGGGCCCGTGGAAGGCATTCAGCGGGGTCTTGCAGGCAGTGTGTGTTGTACTGAGTTGGTTAGCTCATTTATTAGCTTTTTGTGCTGGGACAGGGTGAGGGGACAAGCCCTGCATGGAAGGACCCGCTAGTTCTGTAAGTGCTTGAGGAAGGGATGGCTCAGTGTTTCCAGACCCTGGATGCCCTTTGGGGGGGATCCTGTAGAGGAAGAGGCTGCTCCACAGGAGGAGCAGTTTGGGATCTGTGCTGAGGGGTCACATCCCCCCCTCCTGGTGTCACCTGCTGCTCCTGGGCTCATCTCTAACTGGTGTGTTTGGGAGGGCTGTCTTCTGCTTTGCTTTTGCCTCATTCAGAGGTTTTCCCTCGTGAGGGGGGTGTGTGGAGAGCAGACACTTCCCCGTGAGGTCAGCAGAGCTCGGCCGTGCGTCAGCGACGTGGCTGTACCTGGGCTTGTTCCCTTTAATGAAGGGGTGTTTGAAATAGTTCAGGGTTGAAAGGCAGGAATGACACTGCCCTTCTCCCAGCCCGCTTCCAAGGCTGACATCCTTGGCCTTGGATCCCAAATGTGTGATTTGGGATCAGGGAAGTAACACCTTAGCGTAGAAAAGATGGGCAAGAGCTCCATCAAAGTCAAGGAATGGCATTTGTGGGAAGCCTTGTGAGTCCATGGAGAGGATTATATGGAGTTGTGAAATACATGTAGGAAACTAATTAAAGAGGGGATTAGCTGAGTGGAACGGGATTCCACAATAATTAATAGATGTGTTAAATATTTCGCTGCAATTGTCTCGTGGATGTGGTTGGCTGCCTCGAGACAAGTGTTTAGTCTGCTGTGAGGACTTTATATATCTGCCAGATTTGTTGTCAGTGCTGCTGAGGGGAACTGCTCGAGCTCTGGGAAATCCCAGTCACTGTCAGAGTGACTGAGACAGAACCTGTCACTGGGGGTGGCATCACAATTTTCTCAGGGCAGTCTTAGCTGGAGCAGTGACTGAATCTTGGGATGGTGGTGCTCATGCTGTTGGGAAGGCTCTCTAATCCAGCCAGGATAATTCCCAAAAAGCAGGGCTGGGGCGTGCAGGTGAGCAGAGGCAGGGCTTGCCAGGAAATCATTAGTTGCACACGAGCTGAATTAATGAATGGGAATAAAGTGGCACCTTGCCCGTGGCAGGCACACAGCTGATCACCCAGAGGAGCCAGCTCAGAGCTGGCCTTATCTCGAGCTACATCCCTAATCCAGCTGGAAACAGCTTGGAAGTTTTAGATAGGCTTAAATAAATTGGGGAGGGGGTGGAGAAGAAAGGAATAACCTTAATTCTGAACTTGAGGAGTTTCAGGTGGTCTGTGATTCCTTAGAGGCCACGTGCTGGGATTGTTTTTAATGGGATTTGTGTACTAATTCCTCTAAACCTTCCTCTCCTCTGAGGACCAGGGCTCACATCCACTGGGAACAGCTGTGTGTGCAGGCTTGGCCTGGGCACAGGGCCCTGGGAAATGGGAGCTGTGGACTGGGTTTCAGTACGTGCTGTCTCACAGATCTGGGGAGGTTCTCCCTGGGGTTTGTACCTGTCCTCGGGATGCTGCCTGAGCAGATCCTCACTCCAGCAGAGCAGCTGAGTGTTAGGCTCAGAAATTAAAGTGATTATGTGATGTGTGATGTCAGCAAGGTAATTCTTCAGATACCCATGAGTGCTTGTCTTAGTTTTCATAGCCTTTTATAAATTACAAAGGTGACAGATTTGATTAGAAGCTCAGGAACATTCTCCTTTAGAGCTGCAGTCATCCCTAATGAAAATAAACCTTCAGAGCTATTGTCATCAAAGCTTTGCACTGATACACTAATAAGCATTTGAGCTACATAGCTGAGTAATTTCCATGAGGAATGAGCCCACGGAGGGGTCTGGATCGTGCTGTTTGCTTACAGAACTCAGGCTGGTAATTAATGGCGTTTCAGGCTGTGACAGTCTCACACCAGTTGGTCCCTGGGGACCAGCTGCTGCTGCTGTTGCCATCAGGTTCTTTTTCCACCTTTTATGTGCAGTCACCAGCGCACCATTCAGATTAAAATGATTCCAGACAACTGGTGTGGGAGGTTTAGGTCTGGTGAAGTCACCCAAGATCAGACAGGTGGATATTCTTACTGCCTTTACTGGGAGAGATACTCGATCTGCCCCGAGGCTCCTGCAGTAATTTAAACCAGGGACAGGCAGCTCTGACTAATTAGAAATCTGGAAGAGACCACAAGCTGCCTCAGAAAGCTCTGGTTTTATGCAAGAAGATGACTTCCCATCACTTCTGTGCTCGTTTCCCACTGCTCAAGTACAACTCCTTGTGTACAAATAGGTTTTTCCAGGGCCTGTGCTCATGGCATTGCTGTGACTCACACAGTACGTGGCTTTTAATAGCTCATGTCCTGCATAAAAGTTTCTGTGCTGAACTATATTTAGTGTTTCTTCAAGCCACTTGGCACTGTGTAAGTCTTGAGCTGGAATTGGAGTAGTTGTAACATAATTATTACATTAAAGCAAGTCATGTTAAGATGCCTGTTATTGGAATATTGTACAGGAGGAGCTGCCTCTGTCTGTCTGCACAGGGAAAACCTGCTGGAAAGCAATAACTTCTAGTAATGCTTCATGGAAAAGGGGAATGGTCCAAATTATTCCTTCTTTTTTTTCATGCTGAAGCATTATCCATTGATTCTAATCTTTCTCAGAAGAGTTCTGTGAATTATTACTTAAGGAACTTCTTTTACTTCTTCATTTTTTGTTGATAGTGCTTTGAAACTTGCTTTTTCAAAGCATCCAGCGTGGTAAAACAAGACTGCTCTCATCTCTATTAAGTCCAAAATACTTTCATCAATATAACATTAACCCTACAGAGCCATTTAATATCAAAGAAATTCTTCTTCAATGTTTTTCTATTTCTTGTGTGGAAAAAAAAAAAAGGAGCATGACCCCAGTGTTTGAAAATTTCTGGCTCACCCAAACATCCTTTAAAAGAAGTTAAATTTGCTAAGTGTTATTTACTTGCAGCACTTGTTGTCTTTGGCAAAGATGTTTGAAAAAAGGGGTTAACAGCATTGAAATGTGAAATATTTATGGCCAGGGCAGAGTCTGCTTTGTGCTTGGGCTTTAGGTTGGCATTTGTCTCCATCTGAGCGTTCATGAAAAGAAAAATCTCATTTCAGTGTTTATAATCGTTATCTGAAGCATTTCCTGTTTATCTCCAAATGAAGTTCCAGGTCTCCTTAATTAGAAAATTGCATGAGATCTCTGCAGTTGGCAGCTGAATTCAGTGATGGGTTGAATCAGGGGAGGTGTGTTCCTGAGCAGGGCAGGATTTGGGGCAGGTTGGGCTCTGAGGGGAGCAAAGGGGCTGTGGATGCCAGAGCAGTGGGATAACAGCCCAGGAATCCCTGTCTGAAGGAACTCTGGGGGAGTGTGGCTGTTGGACACCCAGCTGCAAAGCCTCTGTGCCCCCAGGCACTCCTGTGGGCTCTGCAGAGGCACAAACCTCGGAAAAGGGGGGTTTCCATCCAGAGGGAGCAAGGAAAGAGCTCAGCTACCCCATCAGCACAGCTCAGCCTCAGCAGGGCCAACAAAGTCTCTCGGTATCGGCGTATTTATCTGTTTCCTGCGCCCTTTGGGGAGCTCTGACACAATGCAATGGGCTGTGCAGCTCAGGAATTGGGTTTTTCTACCAGGACAAACTGCCAGTTATAGAAAAACATGCAGCTATTATGTGTTCAGTTTGGGGCTGCTGCTGCTGGGGGAACTTGGCAGTGGCTGGGGTGTTTGGGACTTCATTATCACAGTCATAAACAATATAAATCACAGGTTACACAAATAATACCATAAATATATAGATACAGATTGGGCCCAGGCTGTGGTCCAGATTGAAGTTTGTAGGGCTGTCTTTTAATCCCATTGATTATTGTCTCTTTCGAAGCAAATTGCTGAAGCCAAAGGAAAAATCACCTGACTTTGCCTAAGATGAGGGCTTTGGAGTGACTTTCTTCAGTTGTTGTGTCTTGGTGGAGAGTTGGGAGCTGGGCAGACCCATGAGTCTGAACTGCTGCTCCTGGTGAGCTGCATTGCTGTGCTGGAACCCCTGGGAGGTGAGAGGTTCTGGCTGTGAACGGGAAACAAAGCACTGTGTTCTGGCCTAATTTTGGTGTTCCCTCAAAGTTTTGTGAAGGCAGTCAGTTTATCAGGATCTCCTCATTCCTCAGGGACCAAGATGATCTCGTGTTTAAAGTCCAGGTCATTAGGAATCCTGAAGATTGGAAACTTAAGAAATTATGTTGTGATTTTAAAAATAACTTCTTTCTCTGCAGAACTTGTACCCTTCCGAGGGCAGCAACAGGTTTTAAATCAATGAGTAAGGATCTGCTCAGCCCTCAGTTTAAAAGCCTCCTCGCTTGTGATCTGCTTCCAGACCACATGAAAACCTGGGAATGCCTTGCTGGGCTGCCTCTGCCTTGCCCACGTCCAGGAGTGGTGAGGTGGGAAGGGTGTGGGGCTCAGGCATCTCGTGGGTGGCATTTCCCACGTGTGTCCTCACAGACCCAGCTCTGAGCAAGGGGTGGCTGCTGAGAGCACCAGGTCTTCCCAATATCCCATCTAACCCTGCCCTCTGGCAGTGAGAGGCCATTCCCCCTTGTCCAAAGTCCCTCTCCAAGTCCCTTATTGGCCCCTCAGGTCACAGTTGGATCCCTCTGGAGCCTTCTCTTCAGAGAAGACTAAACAAGAAACTGAGTTTTGTTGACTTGAAGATACCTTAATAAAATGTTGTGAATTCCAGGGAACCAGCTAAAGCCTGTTGGTCAGAAGAAAAAAAAGTTATATAATAACTTTGTGTCCGACTTGTGTGTCAAGTGCTGAGTGGGCAGTGGGTAAAATACTTGAGATTTTTGTGGCAGAAAAAGAAATTAAAAGATTCCAAACTCGGGGATTTGGGAAATATTAATTGTCTGTTTGCTTGCGTGTCCTGTTCTCCTTTGGCTCTGTTCATGCTGCTGCTTGATGAAGCAGAGGAGAGGACTGATAAAATATTCCCCCACAGACACTGCGGGATCTGCTCTGGCTGGATCAGCTTGGCCTTCCTATTTTGCTGGGGGGTCAGGACAGCATGACAAGGATAAAGGAGAGTCTGTCCCATCTTACACTGCCTCAAAGTGATGAATGCAGCATCACTTTGCAGGTGTCTGTGGGTGGTCTCAGGGGGTTTGAGGCTCCAGGGCAGCAGGAAGGCTGTGCCAGCCCTGGCACAGCTCGTAACCGGAGCCGGAGCCACCATTCCCGGCCAGACAGGGAAGCACAGGGAGCTGGAAGAGTAGGAAGGGGTTGTCCAGGGGGGTTAGGTGTGTCCAGCACGGAGGTTTTGGTGCCTGACATAACAGCACAATAGGGGAGGGAAAAATCCACCTGAATGTGCTTTAGTGACGGCTGCTCAGCTGAAGGCTCAGGACATGCCTTTTTTCCTCCTGGTACTTATTCATGTAAACAAAATAATCCTCATTTCTGGAGATGAAGCTGTGATTCCTGGATTCTAACTTGATCTGATGGTGGATCTTTGGAACAAATAGTTTTAATATCAGGTTATGCCCACAGTCAAAATCTCGAAATAGTAATGATTTGATCTGCTAAAATAGCTAGAAGTGAGGTAACAGGCTGTTTCGGCCTGGTGCTGTAATGGGATACACTTGGAATTGATGGAAGCAAATGTATTTCTTAGACACTTGCATGGTATTTTTAGGTAATGATAATGGACCTGTGGCCAGAGCTGCTTTTCAGAGGTCATTAAATTAGCAATGATGAAATGCCAAATAACAGGATCTTTTTAGGATGGGGTTAAATAACTTAGTGTGTTAGATATGTTTTCTGATATTGTGGACAATTTCCAAAAAGAATGGGGTTATAATTTAAATTAAATAGCTCATTTTTTTGGCATATTAGGACAACCTCAAGCTTTAAAACATCTTGTGGCCTTGAGCCTGACCTAAGGCAGCAGTTGGCCATGGCACAGCTCTGACCTGAAACCTATGGGAGTTTAATTAAACACCAATTAAACTGGGGAAGGAAGTCTGATTTCAGTCATTCAGAACCAAGTGCCTTCGCAGCAGTTGGTGGTGACACAGGGAGGGATTTTAACAGACCACTGTGCTCGATTCCCTTGTTTTTCAGGGCTGCTGGATTGCTACAGGTACCAGTCTTGAAGGCTTACTTGGATCTTTGCTGACACTGTCATGCCTCAAGCAGCACTGGGTGTCTGGACAAGGAGAAATAAAGAACTTGGGGGTCTCGTTTTTAGCTGCAGCGTTGCTTTATTGACTGGATTAGATCATTTTAATTAGACCATTTCATCAGGAACCACAGAGACAGGACAAGGAGTAATGGGTTCTAGCTGAAAGAAGGGAAATTTAGGTTGGATATACAGAGAAATCCTCCCCTGTGAGGGTGGGCAGGCCCTGGCACAGGTTGCCCAGAGAAGCTGTGGCTGCCCCATCCCTGGAAGTG
>JAWWES010000035.1:15317715-15346492 GCA_035583135.1 Lophotriccus pileatus | reverse complement strand
ACCTGGCCTTGGACACTTCCAGGGATCCAGGGGCAGCCACAGCTTCTCTGGGCAACCTGTGCCAGGGCCTGCCCACTCTCCCAGCCAAGAATTTCATCCCAATATCCCATGTGACCCTGCCCTCTGGCAGTGGGAAGCCATTCCCCCTTAACCTGTCACTCTGTGCCCTTGCAAAAAGTCCTTCTTGCAGTGGTTCTGTAGCTTTGTCCTGCCTGGGAGATCAGCCCCTGCATCAGGACTGATGCCCAGGTGATGGGTAGGACCAGTGATATCTCAGATATTATTTAGCTGAAGCTTTATTTTTTTTAAATCTTCAGTGGACATTTTAGTGGAGCCCCTTCATTTTATGCAGGGAAATGTGAATTCTTTCCCCGTGGAAGATAAACACTATTATCTCAGGAATTCCCATCTGCTGTTTCCAGATGGGGCCTGAAAATGTGAAGGAGCTGCAAAATGACCAAGTGAGGGGACCAGTTTTAAACCCATGGGGTGGGAGCTGTTCTGCCCAGCCTGCTCAGGGCTGAGCCAGGCCTTGAGCTGCAGCAGAGCCTGGCACGCTGGGCTGGGCCAGAAGGAAGGGAAAATAAAGAATTATACCATAGAATACTGAGAGACCGACTGGGAGCACATGCAATACATTTTTAAAATGTCACAGCTGGCTAAGTGATTATAAATAACATGTCTAGAATAAAAAAAAAAGAAAGCCTTTCCTCTGTAAAACCAAATGGTTTTTGTTTAGAGTGAGTTAAGGCAACTAATCTGGCTATGCCATCCCCAAGCAACAAATGGCACCGGCTTTGATGTTCCGTATCATATTTCATGTCAGCACTTGCTGTCTTGAAAAGAAAATTTGCTTGCAGAACCAACAGTTTCATTACAAATGGCAGTTTCTCAGTGTGGTGGTAGCACAAGTGCAAAGCCAGCCCTGCTCAGGGTTTTGGCTGTCTCTGTTCACATGCTCCGAGCCTGCCCTGCCCTGTGGTACCTTCCCACTCCAGAGCTGTGTCAGGGAGGCTGTTTGCCTCAAGGGTGAGCTTGGGGAGCTGATTTGGCTGAAAAGCAGCTGTTTCTGTCACATTATTCCAGTTATTGTGTCCCAGCTGAACCAGTGGTTGTACCCATGCACGAGAGGAACAGCAAAGACGAAAGGAGCAGCTCGTGGAGCTCTGCACAGTGGGCAGGACTGTGTGAAAAGCAGTTTAAAAGTGCTGGTTTTAAGGAATTCAGTAGTTTTATCCTCTTTATTCATTAATGGGGTGATTATAACCATAACAAAAGGATTGTTCAGTCTTGTTTTTACAATCAGTCTTTTAAAGTGTGCTGCTGACTTTTACTGAAGACCTTGGTACCAGCTGATTCACGTCAAGGTTCTGGTGTTGTAGCAGAGAAGCTTCAGTTCTCAGAAAGCTTCTTTCCCAGGGGACCAGCTCCGTTCTGCTGCAGTGGACCACTGCCAGCCTGGCAGATATTTTGGATGTGGGCAGCTGAAGGCCCGTGTGCTGCTGCCGTGGTGGTTTGGGATGTGTGCCCGCTCCGGCATTCCCAGACTGCTGCTCCTGCTGTGCTCTGTCCCCTCTGCCAGCACCGCCTCTGACACCTCTGGGAGTGCCACCTCTGCCAGCAGAGGTGCTGGGGGCTCTGGGCTGGCCAGGCCCTGGTTTTCCTGGGAATCCTGTGCTCCAGAGGCACAGGGACAGCTGATGGCCGTGCTGGTCACAGTCCGGCCTCTGGGCCCGGGAGGGGCTGGGGCAGGGCGTGCTTTCCCCATTAGTAATGGCTTGGAGGAACCTCATTTTGCAACCCAGAATTAACAGTTTGGGCTGTGTGGAGTTCAGCTCTGGGAATGTAAACAGCTCTGGCTGGAGGCTGGGCTTCAGAGGCTCAGCTTGGGCTGGGCCGGGCTGTGCTCAGGGTGTCTCCTGGGGGAAGCTGCCGTGGAGGGTCTCCAGGCTGGTGGCCAGAAACCAGCACTGCTGGGCTCGGGAGAGCCCTTGGGAACGCTCTGCTCAGTCCTGCAGTTCTCAGTTCTTGATTCCAGAAGGATTTCTCATGGCTTCCATTTGATAAGATGCAAGTAAGCCCTATCAGGGGCTGAGGGCAGAAGTTTGGTGGTGAAATTGGTTTTTTCTAGAAGTTTGCCGATTCCCTGGTTAGCCAGCAGAAGGAATTAGCATCCCACAAAGCTGCAGTTGGGTGTAAACTTTAAACTGGTCATACCTGTAATTCTGAGGGAGACAGGTCCCTTTGATGGTTTGCTGCTTCCCCTGCCCAGAGAGGAGATGGGCTGCGCTGCTATCACAGGGTTGCATTTTCTCTTTCATGGTTGTGATCACTGAAAAACAATATTATTTAGTGGCTCTCTCTTGGCTTCCTCATTAAAGGTGGAATGTGGGCCTGCAGGAAGGGTGAGGTCTTCCCTTGCTGCACTTCCGAGCCTGACATCATCACCAGTGGCTGTTCTGATCCGCCTGGGCTGGCGACGCTCCTGCTGCCACCCAGGGCTGGGAGAGCATCCCTGCTTCCCAGGACATCCAGCTTGTCCAGCTGCAGCTTTGGAGCCTTGACAAACCGGTTCAGTGTACAGAGAGTGCTAAAGATAAATATATAAAATTATTTTGCACTTCTCATAATGATCCATAGGCTGTGGGTAGCCAGATTTAAAGTGGGAACAAAGTTTTGCTAGCACAATACTGAGCTTTTCATTCCAATGGATATCATTTCCTAGGAAAAAGGAAGGCAAGAAGAAATCTATTCATGATTCTCAAGTTGTGTGGTGAGATCAGAATCTGTTTAAGAATGTGCTGCTGTAACTGGGCAGTTCTTACAGCATAGTGCTGCCATGTAATTTCTGGTTGATTTTGCAGGGCTAAGAAAATAAAAGTAAATACTCTCTAACAGGATGTAATTTCCATCAGACAAAATATTTCTATTTGGATGAGAGAAAAGTTTATCAATCTGGTCTGTGCTTTCCTCGACAATTAAATATTCAAGAGCTGTCAGAGTATTTCAGGGGCTTTTGTCTGAGTCTGCTTGCTGTTTTGAGCATTACTTTATTCTGGTATTTAATTATTAAACACCTTATGGTTCACAACTAGTTCAGGCAGATAATGTGCCATGAATTTGAAGTCAAATGCCTTAAAAACACAAACCCCGACCTGGAGGAATTTTGTCCTTGGAGGTGTTTGGAACGTTCAGCTGATGAAGCCTGATCAGGAAAATGAGCTTTCTGTGCGTGCCCAGGCTTGCAGTGGCTTCTTAAACAGATTGAGCATCAGATAAAGTCTGTAGGAGCTGAGAGACTGTAGCAGCAGGGAGGGGAAACTCTCTGGACGGGAAGAGGGAGTCCCAGAGTCCCTGGGAGTGCTCCTTGGTGTAAAGGTGCAGTAACGCTGAGCAGAGACCAGGGACGCGTTGGGTTTGTCATTGTTGCAAAGGTGGGATCCACCAGTGAGCCAACAACAAATAAATCTGTGTCCACATTCAACAATTCAGAGTTTATGTGTAAACTGGGATCAGAAGAAGGTGTGGGATTGTGTGTGTAAAGGTTGGAGTATGTTTGTAGCAAGTGAGAGTGTTTTGTCTGGAAGTGTGTGTGAGTGTTCAGCATTTTTCTATCCAGGTTAGGCCTTTTCTGGGAATACCATTAACTTCTGATGAGCTTGTTAAGTATCAAATCCTCTCTATTGTTTTAGTTTTATGGAATTCAGCAGAACGAGGCAGTGGGAGGTTTCTGGTGAAGGCTGTGTGTGTGTGAGGTTAAGGGAAGGTTCAGGCTGCCGTTTCCATGGTTGCTGATGCACAAAGCTCTGCAGTGCTCAAATACAGGAAGGTTAAAGTGCCTCTCCTGCTTTCCTCATGTCTTTATATTCCTTTACATTCAGGTGCACTGATAAAACATGATTTAAGGTGGATTTACAGAACTCCAGCTGCCTCAGTGCACTCCGGGGGAGCGACTCGGGGTTCTGGCGCGCTCTGGGTTAATCCATGTGCGGCCGGAGGTACCACGCAGAGCTTGGTGCAGGGGATTTGTGCTGCAGGCTGGGGATTCCAGGGATTTCAGGGTTTCCCAGGCTCCCTGTGCTGGGAACAAGGGCTGTGTGTGCCATAGTGAACATGGGGGTGTTGCAGCAATGGTTGTAATGGGATTCTGACTCGGAACTGAGCAGGTTTTCTTGGAATTGTTGAGGCAGTCTTTGACCCTGACCTTGCCAACTGTCTGACAGTGTCTTTTTTCCTCCCCTAGGGCTGAGAAAACAGAGGTGCTCAGTGAAGACCTGTTGCAGGTATTGTAACACACTTATGTATTTTTAAGTGCTCCTTGTGAAGTTTGAGCCTTCTGAGAATTGTGGAGTACCTAATGTAAGGATAAAATACTGCAGGTCAGGGATAGAAACCTGGATGTCTTTGACTTCTCAGCACATGAAAAAACTGGAGATACATTTTGAATAAAAAACCTCAGGACTTCTGTTTCTGAATCAATCACGTGGCTCCATACAGTGAAGGAGGAAGCATTTTTTTTAATTAGATGAATGAGCTTGATAAGCTGATGAACCACTGGTGCTGATGACTTGCCAGTCTGTGATGGAGGGCGAAGAAACTCTGACTGGGCACAGCAAGTTTCTGTCCTCACTTCTGTTTCTCTTGAACAGGTCAACTGGGCCTTATGAGAAGTGGCAAAAAAAACCCATGCCAACTGCTTGCTAGTAGAGAATGGCAGTTTATTTTCTTAAAGTCTGTTGTTGCTTATTGTTTATAAGTGTACAAATCCTTGTTTAACTTCTGATGTTAAATAAATGTACGAATGCCTCTTGTTTAGCTTGTGATGTTTGTTCTCAAGTTTGTCGTGCTGACAGTTGATTTGTTTGCAGACTTGTCATCTTTGTCAAAGGATATCATTTCATCAAACATGACTTTCGTGGTGGAATGCAACTGTCAGATTAACAAGGGTGACTGATTACATGGAGCAAATTTAAATATAGTCTTGTCCTACTTGGTTTTCTTCCTCTGGTTCCTTTATGAAAGCCTTGTAAAATGAGCACAGATTGGTGAGGGCAGGCTGCTCTTGGCCACTGCCACATCCTCCAGTGTGCTGGTTATTGCTGTGAATCACAAAGCATCTCAGTGTGCCTGAGGTCAGGACCTGTGCATGGAGCAGGGAAGCCAAACAGATGATGCCAGTTGAGACCTCTCCAGCTGCTCAGGTTCAAGGAGAAGATGAGGGAGCACATCAGCCTTCCAGCTTGAGTTAGGCACATGAAATCATAGAGTCAGTCACAGGGTGGGTGGGTTGGAGGGGACTTCAAAGCTCATCCCATTCCACCCCCTGCCATGGGCAGGGACACCTTCCACTGTCCCAGGGTGCTCCAAGCCCCGTCCAGCCTCACCTTGGACACTTCCAGGGAGGGGGAGCCACAGCTTCTCTGGGCAGCCTGGGCCAGTGTAATGGTGAAATGAGCTGACCTGAAACATTTCACCTCGTTTTCAGGGGACTGCTTTGTTTAAACTATAAATGCCTGAACAGTTTAACAGTACTGTTCTTCTTTTCTGAGCAGATGTACAATGAAATGACATAAAGGATGTTAAACACCTTGATAGCCTGCAAGGGCCCATCTGTTTTCTTGCTTGGCTGCAGAATAGTAACAAGAAGTGAAAGCCAAAAGCTCTGCTGCTTGTTGCCAAAAAAATTTTGCAAGCAAGGCTTTCCCAGGCCCTGAGCAGCCTGGCTACACCCAAGTGGAAGAATTTACTCACTTGTTTGTTTGCTCTTGGGGGCTTGTGGAGGGGCAGGAGGCTCTTATCTAACCCAAGAGCTTGGAAATGTGGTGCTGCTCGCTTGATAAACACGGTTCACAGTTGGGCTCTTTTTATATTTAGCTCAAGCTTTGCCTCAGGATTGTCATGGCTTCTTCTGTTTTCTGAAGGGTTGTGCTCCATTTCAAGTGTCTGTTAAATGTGTTCCTGTCTGAAGACAAGGGATATAATTCAGTACTGAAAGGGATTGTACAATAGTCCCACTTTCAGGCAAGGCTTTGTAGCAGATAATAAAGCAATTGTGTGATGTTCTGCACTCTGCAGATGCCCTGAGGGGACAGACAGCATGGCTTGTGGGTCACACTGTCAGTTCAAAGGTGGCTTGAAGGAGATTAATGTCCTTTATGGTTTTCTTGACATCTTTGAACTGAAAAGCAGATCAGAGAGGAGAGTATATTATCCTGAAGTTCTGGGGTCACGTTCCTCCTATCAGTCATCTGCCCTTTGAGTGTGGCATTCAGGGTGCCTGCAAAGAGGCTGTTGGGAATGTGTTCTCCAGAGTCTTTCTAAGGAACATGAGCCACCACCCAGGGCTGCCCAGGGCTGCTGGGATCCCCGAGGTGCTTCAGGGACAGGCTGTCACCACGTGTCAGGTGTGGAAAACCCCGTGCTCAGTATTTTAAGAATTCCTAAAAAAAATTAATTCTTTCATTACTAGTGGAAGGTTTACAATGTGTTGGGGGTATTTCTTCTAGGGGAGGCCCTGGCCCAGCTTGCCCAGAGAAGCTGTGGCTGCCCCTGGATCCCTGGGAGTGTCCAAGGCCAGGTTGGAGCAACCTGGGCTGGTGGAAGGTGTCCCTGCCCATGGCAGGGGGTGGCACTGGATGAGCTTTGAGGTCCTTTCTCTAACCCAAACCATTCTGGGATTCAGGAGTTTAAATTTTGAAGATAACACAACAGTACACCACAAACAGTATCTCCATATGGACTGGGTTTTACCTGGATTTAATTTTGAAATTGTTGCTCCATGCTCTGTAAATAAAAGACCAAGCCTTGTGCTTTTGGAGCAGTCCCTGAGCAGTTTCTCTGCACCTTATTTTACTCTAATAGATTTTTACTGAGCTTTTTGAGCACTTCAACTTGGATTCATCTTGCTTCTGAAAATATAACTGAAGTGATTTTAGAGCTGCATCAAAAACTGGAATCTGTTCAGATTAATTCTACAGATGAAATGTACTTCTTTTTCCTTGCTTTTTAAATAGAATCCATTCCAAAGGGCCTCCTGTTATTCTTGGTGAGTCATCAAAATGCAGATAAACAGCATTCTTTGGGTGCTGTGCACAGAGGCTCAGTGCCATGAGCAGTTCTGTCCCACTGCTCATCACTTTGTTTGCTTTTGATGTTCTTTGAAATAAAATAGTCCAAATTCTTTACTTAAAATCCCTTAAAAGAACAGTTTACCATGTCTATATTTGTCATATTCACTGGCTGTGCATTAAGCCATGATTGAATTATATGGTGATAAATAGAACTCTTGTTTGTGCTTTGACACTTATTTTTTTAATTACATATTCCTTTTGAATCCCATTAATCTCGCCCTGAAAATACTGTATTGCTCATCATGTAGGAGCTTTGTCCTTGTGTTTAACAGCCAGGGAAGGACATGCAGGAGGAAGCCTGGAGTACAGTACACACTGTGAATGAGCTGTCAGACGTGTCTTCAGCACCTCCTTTACAAGGTCACAGTGAAAAACTGAGCTTTCCCCCTAAATTAGTGTGGTAGATACCTGTGTGTGCCATTCATCTCAGATGGCAAGTGAGGACCTGATTCCTTTGGCTGAGATGACAGGTGGGGGCCGTGTTTTCTCCGTGCTATGAGCTCTGACTGAATTGCTGTGCCAGTGAGGAAAAAAACCAACTTAAATCCCTGTCCAAGCATTTTTGCTGCCGGGCACTTCTGCTAAGCAGCTGAATTGTGAGCTGGAGAATTTGAGAAAAATGCAACCCAGAGCAGAGTGTGGCGCAGGGGGAAGGTTTTCTGCTGAGGCCAGGGAAATAACTTCTGTTTTTTGTTTGGTTTTCTCTTCCTCCTCCATGCCCTGGACCCGTCAGATCGAGAGGCGTCTGGACGCCGTGAGGTCCGTGTGCCACCTCGCCCAGAAGCGCCTGATCGCCTGCCTGCAGGGCCAGCATGGCACGGACCCTGACAAGAGACACGTGAGTGCTGCTGCCCCAGGCCTGCCTTCCCAGGCTGGGCTCAGCCAGGGCTGGCCCTGCAGCACAGCTGGGCTGCTCTGCCCCTCCTGAGCACAGTCAGCCCACGGGGGCACACGGGTGAAATACCAGCTGCAAGTCCCCATCCCAGCAAACAGCACCACTCTGGAATGCCTGGGCAGTGTCAGGACACTCACTTATCTCTGCAGTCTCCTGAGTGCTCAGAGCTTTCAGCAGGCCCAGCTGAGAGAGGCTGCTCTGCAGCTCTGATCAACTCCTCATGTTTAGAATGGCCTTTGGGGCACTGCCACCTCCAGTCGACTGTAAATGGTTTTCTGGACACATTTGATTTCTACCCCTCTTTAGTGAAGCCATAGGTGGTTTTTCTTAAAGCATTAGAACCAGAAATAATGAACACTCAAGTCTTCTCCTTTTATTAACACACACCTGAAAGCAGGGGCACACAGAATCTCTGGGAGAGAGAGGTGACAAGCTGGTTCCTTCAATCTCAAGTGAAAGCTGTTTATCTCTCTTTGGCAGTAGCTGAGATAAGTTTTGGGCCAGTCATTCCAGCTAAGACTGAAAAGAAAGTATTTTCAGAGTATCTGAGAACAGGAATCTTGAGGCTTGAAACTTTCTGTGACTTGGCATTTTCTTCAAGTCCAAGAATGAGCTGCGTGTGTGTAATAGAAACCATATGGAAGAGGAGGAAAGCTTAGAGGGATGTACTGGGAAAGCTGGAAAGAGTGACTAGCACTAAGCTAAGCACTGTTCCTTCTGTTCCATAGAAAAAACTTCCTCTAACAGCTCTGGCTCAAAATATGCAAGAAGGATCTGTCCAACTGAGTGATGAAACTCTGCTGGGGTGAGTGTTTGCCCTTCTTTGACTTGCAGTCTGACATTTTATTGCCTACAGGGCTCTAATTAGAGACTCTGGGTGCACAAAGCCTGGTTTCAGTGTAATGAAACTTAATATTCCCAGATTCCTGCTCTAATCCAAAGGGAGAAACAGTGAGCAAGCAGTTTTTCTGGAACGATTTGGGGGCAAGTTTTAGGCTGAATTGCATTCCAGAGGATTCTGATTCTCTGCTATCATAAAAGCTTTTGAGAATGGCTTTTATCCAGGTGGATTAGCAGAATTATTATCTCAATTTGAAGTTTAAAATGTGGTGTACTCTACAATGAAACTGCATTTTTATTATATTATGAACTGCATTCTGCAGGTTTGATTTAGTGACTTAAAGCAGTGCCAATTTGCATTAATGCTTCTAGTTCAAAATAATCCCAATTTAACTATCCTGGCAAAGTGGTTATTTGCAATTGACAGGAAAGTGGCTGAAACAAATGAACATCCCATATTCTGGATTCCTAGATCAAGTGGGTTTCCTCATTGCTGATGGGAATTCTAATGGAGACAGTGTAGAAGGACCTTAAAAGCCTTTGTGTATGTATTTGTGAGCCACTGCAGGAGACTGAAATGTGGATAAAACCCCTAGGGAATAGGGCTTTTCCTTAGAAAAATCCTAAAATAAAGGTCAGATCATGGGTTTGGAGCCTGAGACTGTTGCATATGGGATTGCTTGGCATTAGGGTGTGAAGACTTTCACATTAAAGGGCTTAGGAGAAAATGGAATACTGCATTGAGCAATTTTCCTGCATCTGGTAAGATGAAGGGATGGGCTTGGAAATAAATACTGACTTCTGTGCCCTTAGGGCTGGTATAATCACCTGGATGTCTTAAAGCCTCCAAAATGTTGTCAGGGCTGAGGAATTTTAGAAGACACAGGTTTAATCACACCCCTTGCCTATCCCAGATTTGTCCAGGACAGCACAGAGCTTTTGGGTTTGTGCCACCGAGTGATGCTTTGCTCTGTGCAGCACAAACCTTCCCAAAAGGGCCACCACTGCTCTGGCCTGAACCTTTCTTCTTCAGCCAGCAGTAACTCACTTGACAATTTCCTGTAATTCCTGAAGGAAAATGCTGGATACCTGTGGGGATGCAGAGAATAAACTGGCAATGGAGCTCTCTCAGCATGAAGTGCAGATTGAAAGAGAAGTTCTGGATCCACTGTGCCTGTTGACAGAGGTGAGTCAGCTCAGCCTGACTGAAGAAATCCATCTGGACTGGTGGAGGACCTGAGCAAAAAGGGCTTCTCTCACTGCTAAGAATCAAACTGGTTTAAGGAGCCCTGTGAAAGTGGAATGTGAGGGCTACAACATGGAGCTTATTGCAATGCACAGTTTAAAAATCAATGTAAGCCTCGAATTCTCATTTTAGACGGAGATCCCGAACATTCAGAAGCAGAGGAAGCAGCTTGCAAAGCTGGTGCTGGACTGGGATTCTGCAAGGGGGAGGTGAGAAAGAATTTTAACTACTGGGTGCTTTTCTAGTCACGTGAACTTGTTGTTGGCATCTCCTGGCATCTGACCTGGTACTTGCTTTTGACATGTTGTTGTGTGCAGGTAATGCTTAGGTGAAAAAAGACAAACTTACATTTAAGTTGCACCAAAAAAGAAGCCATGGCTACCAGATCCAAACACAGTGAAGATCTTGGAGCTCTTATATGCCTATATAATTGGAAAAATGTTGGACATTCTTTTCCTTTCCGGTTCACTGAAGTGTTCCACTTTTCTTCCACAGGTACAACCAAGCCCACAAGACTTCAGGAACAAATTTCCAAGTGCATCCTTCGAAAATAGAATCTCTTAAGGAAGAGATGGATGAAGCTGGAAATAAAGTAGAGCAGTGCAAGGTATGGACAGGATGAGTGTCCTTTCCACATCTCCCATTAGCAAGAGCAGCGATCAGAGCTGCTGCTTCAGCCTGAAACTGCCTGACTGCTGCAGCTGCAAATCATGTGGCTGTTAGACTGCTTGTCTTAAGGGTATTTTAGTGCCAGCTGATCTCTGAATTGCTTTAATTTAATGAGGAACTCTGGGGGTTTTTTAAGTGGGGTATTTTACATTGTTTTCTGTTTCAATCTGAGTTCTGAGAAGGAACCATGTCCCAGCCTTGACTGCATGTCAGGGTGCTGGGTGCTCCCAGCCATGGAGCAGCCGTGCAGTGGGGGCTTCCTGGATGAAATTCAAGCTGTGCCATCCAGGGAACACCGTGACTGTTACACAGCTCTGAGCAGCTCACATTCACTTTCACTTCTCAGTTGCAAACACCTCATTATGCTGCAGCTGAGCTGAGGAGCAAAACTGCTTGTATTAGTGCTTGTCTTTGAATGCTATAAATATCCTCCTGCCATTCAGCCCAGCTGTTGACTGAAGTGGGCAACTGCTTTGCTGTATAAAACCCAGTTAAACCTTTTGAATTCATTTTGCTTGAGGAATACATGTAGCAGAGCAGGTGCATTACTGCCTCCTGTAGTGCTTGAACTGACAGTTCAAACTTACTGCAGGCAGAACAAACTCAGGGGAATCTGCCTTTCTGGGTGATTTGAAATGCCCCTGTAAATTTGATGTACTGTTTTGCATTCTTTTCTTTCCCAAAGGATCAGCTTGCAGCAGACATGTATAGCTTTGTGTCCAAAGAAGGGGAATATGCTCGATGTTTTGTTATGGTGAGTATTTTCAGTATGACTCTGACTCAGCACATCTGTGCACAGACCCTGAGTTCTCAAAGATGACATTTTGAGTGCTAAACCTTCTAGTCTTGTCTTGTGTGCTCATCAGAAGCTAATGCTCTTTTTGTTTTTAAAATGTGGCTTCTGTTCTCAGTTATTAGAAGCACAAGCAGATTACCATAGAAAAGCATTAGCAGTCATAGAAAAGGTCCTCCCCGAAATTCAAGCCCATCAAGGTAAAGTAACCTGTGCTCTGGCTGATGCTTCTCCTTGCCTGTGCCACCTATGCACAATATTCTCCTCCTTTATCTCGATTCTCTTGCATGCACACTGATTTAATAAGGCCATTTTGATCTACTTAACAATTTTACATTCCCAAGCATAATTCCATCTTCGTGTTCTCTGGAGTTCTCCAGCCATGTTTAACACACTAATAAAATATTAAGGATCTCTCTGATACCTCTGATAGGAGGGTAAAGGAAGGATTTTCTTCTATTTGCTTACACTTCTTCCTTGTTATCATGTGCCCTTTTGCTGATTCATACCTGCCTTTTCAGGCCAATGAAAGTGTCATTGTGATTTAGGAACATGTTAGGGGTCCTTGGTTCTTGAATGATTACTAGGTGATCATCAGGAAAACTCCATGTATTTTAAGGAGCTTGATTTTTTTCCCCCCCTCATTTTGTGCAATCCTCTTTGCTGGCGTGCACTTCATGCTGGAAAATGGAGAGTTTGGGTCCTTATACTGATTATCAGCAGTTTAAAAACGGGTGTTGTACAGCTTCACTTCTTCCCTGAGAAGAAATGGAACTGCTGCAAAGCTTCCTGCTATCAGTGGGAGCTTAAGGTGTGTCACTGAGAATTTGGGATGAAGATGCACCATGTTTTGGAAACTGCTCTCCCAAAAACTGGCTGTGCTGGCCCTGAATTTTCTGCCTTGGAGAAACAAGTGAACAAAGTCCGAGAAAATTACAGTGTGAGCTGAGCAAGGCTCAGGTGTCTGCAGCTGTGGGTCACAGGCAAGTTGTAAAAGCTGAGCCATTTCAGTACATAAACAGGAGCATTGTGCAGGATGGGGTCCAGAATACCTGTCCCCTGTCCATTTGGGAGACGAGGGAATGCAAGGAGGTGGTGTTTGAGCAGCAGCAGGGCTGGAGAAGGGCTGTACAGGAGCTCTTTGTCACTGCTTTAGAGTTGTTGTTGTTGTTGTATGAAAAGATTGTGCAAAGCAGCTGAGGGAAAAGTGCTTCAGAACAGACTGGCCTCCCTAGAAGGTGGACTGGGAGCTGTGGTGGGTAAGTGCTCCTGCAGTCCAGTGTAGGAATGACCTCAGTTGTGTTTCTAGCTGCAGTGTAAACTGGAATCACAGAATCCTGGGATGCTTTGGGTTGGGAGGGACCTTAAAGCTCATCTCATGGGCAGGAACACCTTCCACTATCCCAGGTTGCTCCAAGTCCTGTCCAGCCTGGCCTTGGACACTTCCAGGGATGGGTGCTGAGACTTACTGTGGCTTTGAACAAGTACTGAGGTTTCTTTTCCTAATGTTTGCTGTAACCTGCAAAACTTGGGAAATGCCATGTGCATCTCATGGTGTGTTAATGAAGGAGAGGGACTGAAACCTCAGGAGGGAAGTGGGTGATGTGGTTTTGTAAAGAAAAAGGGTGAATTAAATCTTTTGCAGAAGCATTTTGTGTCTTCAGAGCACTCTTTCAAGTCCTCTGAAGTTTTTGTCTTTCTTGGCCTTTTTCCACATAAAAGAAATAACACATATATACTAACAAAAACCTTTTACATCTGCATTTTTTCAGTTAAAACAGTAGAAATGGGTGAAAAAGTAAATTGTGGGAAAGAAGAAATGCACGTTCAATTTGGAGAAATTTGTGCCAATTTGAATTAAACAACAAGTAAGGAATTGAACTGAAAATTTGTGCATTACAGTGCTGGGCTGTCACAATGGTAGGTCTGATGTGAGACACTGGGGCTGTTAATGCTCATTATAAGTTGCTGATTTCAGGAATCACATTTCAGGAATGAACTTTGTATTAACAGCTCAGTTTTTATTCACTGTATGTACAGTTAAAATGAAAATTAGCCCAGGTCATGCAATCTGGATAAAATTTTTCTCAGACTCTTGCAGACTGAAGCCAAATCAGTGCAACTGGAAGGTGCAGCTGTGTGCTGAGGTTTATTTATAATTCCAGTTATACACAGGATTTGTATGTGATATTCCACCCAGAAAGATGCAGAAGTATTTTTTTCTTGACCACCAGCAGCTTCATTTTCTCTTTCCTCATGATACAAGGGACTTTACCAATCAAGGGCTGTAAAACTCCCGCTGTAGTCTGAACTTTTCTGTGCTGTACTAGAGGCTTTCTTCTCTTCTTGCCTGGGCTGTAGTTCAGGGGTTTGGTAGATATTCTGCTCAGTGTTTTGATACTCTCCAACCAGACAAATGGACTGAAAAACCAGCTTTTGGAACTCCATTAGAAGAGCATCTCAAGCGCAGTGGGCGGGAAATCGCAGTCCCTATCGAAGCCTGTGTGATGATGCTTCTGGAAACTGGGATGAGAGAGGAGGTGGGTAATTCCAGGTCACATGCCATGAAGGATGGGAAAAAGAGTCCAGTCGAGCTGCTGGACTGGTGTCTGTGCTTGTTAATACGTAGCTGAAGTAACTTGTTCATTAATGCAGATGATAAATGTTTTGCAACAGAATTACCTTGAGCGCTGGTTGAAGTATCTTTGAGGTGAATTCATGTACAATGAAAATCAGGGATGGGCCAAGGGTGAGAGGGAGCTAAAACATGCTCAGGTGACAGTGACATGGCACATTAAGGCTGTAACACTGTCAGGTGAAGACACCAGACCTGAAATGTTCTGGAAGAGGCTGTGACAAAACTTCTGCTGTTCTGCGCTTGTGCCAATGTGTTGTTACCAGTCAGTTAATTTTATTTTTATGATGCAGGGCTTATTCAGAATTGCTGCTGGAGCCTCCAAGTTAAAGAAGCTGAAAGCTGCCCTGGACTGTTCAACTTCCCAGCTGGACGAGTTCTACTCCGACCCCCATGCTGTTGCAGGTGTGGTGAACGTTCCGGGTCAAAACCAGCTGGAAATTGATACAACACAACTTTGTGCTGTTAATTTAACTGCTGCCCTGCTGCAGTGTGAGATGTCAGTCTGTGCAGATAAAACAGGAGGGGAAATAAATTGAAAATTCCCTTCATTGCACAGTTTCACACAGGTAAATGTAGGGTGCCTGTGCTCAGCACACCTGGTGTGTTCCTGTCTGCGTGACAGCAGCGTGTGAAGTTCAGGTGATCAGCATAACCCAAGTGTCACGCTTCCTCTCGTGACAGGAGTGTTCATGTGGTCAAGCGAGATTAGAGCCATGTGTACACCTTTAAAAAGGGCTTCAGAAGTTCTTTGCTCTGTAGAGATGATTCAGAGTTTCACAACACATGTTTCTGTTACATTACAGTAATTACTGACAGGCCTTTCGTGTTAAGGTTTGAGCAGTTACACTGTGAAGTGTCAGGCCTTCCCATTGTTTCCCTGGTACTTGGGACCTGTTGCATAGATAAAAGGGCAAATCTGAGGACAGAGTGTGAACTGAGGTCTGAAAGCAGTGGCTGAGGAGCCAACCTGTTCCTGTCTGCATTGCAGGTGCCTTGAAATCCTATTTGCGGGAGCTGCCAGAACCGCTGATGACCTACAGCTTGTATGAGGAGTGGACACAGGCTGCAAGGTAAGCGTGCCAAAAACAGCTGGAGAGGAAGACATGCTGCATGTTTTTATCAAATTTGGTTCTTTATAGATGAATTCAAAAGAAACAACCACACAGTTACCTTTCTTATTTCTGCTTAAACAGGTGTTTTGTGTAACAAATTATTTTAAATTTTGTGGTTCGGTTTAATCCTAATTAGACAAAATGTGGTGAAATATCTGCATTTTGCTTAACCATAAGGGCTGCTTCAGGCTGGTGGTTGCACACTGTTGATGTTCAAGCAGTTTTCTTTCGTTGCAGGTAGAGATAATTCAGGGATCTGACTGGCAGGTTATTAATTTTCCTGAGTCCAAAACAGTGCATTCATTTGGCATACATGGAGGCTTATCCCTTTGTCAGAAACAAGAAATTTCTGCTCTGAAAATAGGATGTAATGGAATTTATTTTTCTTTCAGTATTCAGGACCAGGATAAGAAGCTCCAAGAGTTATGGAGAATTTGTAACAAGTTACCTGAGCATTATCGTGTTAACTTCAGGTACGTGTGAACATCTGTTAGCTCAGCTGCTTTGATGCTGAGTCACTGCTTCTCAAAGCTGATTAACCAAAGCTCAGATCCAGGAGTGTTTTTCTTGGCCAGATTCAGTGAGATTTATAAACATACATCTTATTTTATCCACCAGTCTGCATGCAGAGGGGATGGTAAATTTTTCAGTCAGGTTAATTCACTATTGACTGTCAGGAAATAGTGATGCACAGAACCCTAATACTTAAGGGTCATGCCGTGCTCTTCTTTGTATTTTCCAGTCTTAGAAATCAAATCTGTCTTAAACATCTCATTTTTCCCTTGGGTTTTGCCTTTTGGGAATGAACTGAATAAAACCAACTCTGGTGATTCCCAGAAGGATGGAAGTTCCATTACAAGACATGAAACTAGCTGAATCTAAATGTTTTCCTCAGAAAATGTAATAGTTCTCTAGTTTCATTTTGCTGAGGTGGGAGCTGCTTTCTTTGCTACCCAGTTCAACTTCTGTGATTGGTGAGTAGAAGCTTAGGGCCAGGTGCCAAGCAAGGAGGCTGCTCATCTCACTTCTGTCTTGTTGGGAGCTGTTGTTATGAGTTCTTGAATTTTTATTTACTTCCCTTCGACAAGAAATGCTCTTATTTCCTGCTGTTTAATGATTTCTTTCCCTTTTTGTAGGTATTTAATCAAATTCTTGGCAAAGCTTGCACAGAACAGCGACGTCAACAAAATGACTCCCAGCAACGTCGCCATAGTCTTGGGCCCCAACTTGTTATGGGCGAAGAATGAAGGGTGAGTTCTTCAGCAGAGCTGCTCAGCAGAACTTCATCAAACTGTTTTAAACCTTGTAGACTACTCCCAGTAACAGACTGCATACCTAAAAAATACTTCAGGTGTTCTTTCAGCCTGTACCTCCAGGCCCTTTTAGGCACGAAGCACTTTGGGGGTGTTGCCAAAAGCTGTGAATGTTACTCAGTAGCCCAGAGTCCAGCACAGTTGCTCTGTGTGTGGTACTGAGGAGTCAATCCATCAGTTGTCATTTAGGTAACATGAATTTTTAGTTCTCTCACCATGATAGAACTCTGCATAAAGTGTTCTCCAAACCTCTCCTGCAGATCCCTTGCTGAAATGGCAGCAGCAACTTCAGTCCATGTGGTAGCAGTCATTGAGCCAATTATTCAGCACGCAGACTGGTTCTTCCCTGGAGGTAAATTCCTGCCATAGTTAAAAGAATTCTGTATTACTCTACACAGGTAAACCTCCAACAGCTTTTGCAGTGAGGCACCCTTTGGCATCTGTGTCTTAGGATGTGTTCTGTCTGTCTCTCCTCTAGATGAAGATTTCAACGTGTCTGGGGCGTTTGTGGCAGTTCCTGCTGTTAATTCCAATCATTTGTCACACACTGGGAATGACTATGAATGTGGGACACTGGAAAGGAAGAGGCCTGTTAGCATGACTGTGATGGAAGGGGATTTGCTGAAGAAGGAAAGGTAGGTGTAATTCACAGGTTAGGTGTCAATTAATAGCTCTCCTATCCTGAGGGGGCTTTAATCAGACACACTTTTATTGGTCTCAGGAGAGGAATTTAATGGAAAACTGTAGATAACAATAGTGATTTATTTCATGTTGTTGCAGCCTGAGGATGGTTCAAAGGTAATGTACTGTTACTTACTTCCAGTTACACTCCATGCATGGTAAAGCCCAAGCAGATATTGCTGCTCCCAGTTACCATTTTCCTCGTGCAGATTTGGGGGGTCTAAACTTCACTGAAACAGAAGTGTTTGTAGTGGCATCTCTCAGTCTCTAACTTCTGATATTCCATGGCTTCTCTTTCAAAGCCCATAAGCTGAGGTGGTGTTACCTGGTGCCTTCATGATAAGACTTCTGAGTTGATGATGGTACAGTATTGCCACAGCAAGCAGTAGAATGCTAAAAAATACCAGTAAAACGTGCTGTTTCCATATAACATGTAGTATAACGTCCATTATTATCACTCATCATGGATATTCAAGTGATGTGCTGTTTTGTTTTTAGCTGTTGATGCAAATGTTGTTACCTGTTAGCTATGGCCAGCCACATGCAAATTTGTCAGCACTCACAGAGGAAGAAGAGTATCAGTTCAAGATTCAGTCTTTAACACAGCAAGAATAAAATGAAATTCTGGAATGAATGTGCTGTATGCATTCTAAAATCTGTTAGAGTTGGGCTTAATTTATTTGTAGTTGTCCTTGAAACACAAATAGAATCACAGAATAATTTGGGTTGGAAGGGACCATAAAGATCATTTCAATCCAACCCCCAAATCACAGCCTACATCCAGTAGCTTTTTTTGAATCTGTACTGCAGCTTAGTGGGTAATAGGAACAAAATTCATGTGGCAGAATACATTCAGTGAGGAACTACTCTGGTGTGCAAGGAAATGTCTGTATTTACATGTGAAATTCCGAGTGCTTTGACCTCATTGTCATCAGTGTTTGTCTTCCAGTGTAACGGAGTAGTTTGTTCACTTATGTTTAGCTTATCCCTCTGCGTGGATAAGCCAAATCCTGTTGCATGTCTTAACATTCCTGGTGTTGTGCAGCCCGTGGGAGCTTTAACGTTGTGGTGCTCTGCAGCCAGGGGCAGCTTTCCTCGTCGCTGCTTTGCATGCCGAGCGGCGGGGTCTGTCTGGGGTGTAACACCCAGCGTCTGCCGCGTGCTGTGTTCACTCTCTCTTCTCTCTGTAGCTTTGGTGTGAAGGTTCTGGACTTCCCAGCGAACCCCCGGCGATGTGGCACTGTAAACAGAAAGCACACATCCCCGGCCTTCCAGCCGCCGCTGCCGCCCGCGGAGCCGGGCGGGCCGGCCGAGCAGCCCCCGGCTGGGGGGGCTGAGAGCGGCCCCGCGGGGGCTGGCCTTGCTCTCTCTGCTGCCTCAGCAGAGTTCCAAACTCAAGGCACTGAGGATGGCAGGTAAGAGGCACAGCTCCCGCTGGCAGTGGCTTGGCAGCAGCAGCAAACTGACGTGTCCCCTGTGTCTGCTCCACGAGGCACCTCTTCCAGCTGGGATGTGCTTTGGCAGGTGTGGACCCCTCGGGCCTGGGCAGCAACACCGTGCAGGAGCTCTCCTGCCGTGCTTCCAGAACTGGTCTTTTAAAATAACACATGCAGTCCTGCATGTTCCTGAATTCATTTCTAGGATAATGGAATTCTTGGGGGAAAAAGTTCTGATGAAATATACTGAAAAAGACTCTACTTCTGCTTCCCTGGTTATACTCCAGAGGTGTGCACACAGGGTGATACCAGTTTGCTGCTGAAAGAACAAAACCTACCAGTGGCAATACCAGAAACCCCTTGCTCTTGTTTGTTGTTTCTCGTACATGTTATTTGGATATTGTCTCTTGTTTTGCTTATTTATTTGTCTGTAGCAATTGTTAGTGATAACCAGACTTCCTTGCTAGAAAATTGGAATCAGTTTATCATATTTCAATATTAGTTTCTTTAGGACAAGCATTGTAGCCAGGTTTTGTGCTATTTAATTACTATGGAAGCTCTGCAATCATGTCCCCAGGGTGAATATACCTGGGCTCCAAGGCTAATTGCAGTAACCTGAGCCTTGCTTCCACGAGAGATGAAAGCAGCACTTTGCTTTCAGTACTTCTGTGGTCTGAGAGGGGCAACAAGCCATGTGTAAAGCCTGTGGTGCTTCCAAATGTCAGCCTCAGGTGAAGCCCCACTGTGGAGCTCAATGCAGCACTGATATTTGCATAAAGCTTGTTCTCAGGTGGCAGACTTAAAAAACCAGCTTGTGGAAATCCCCTGCAGAGCAGGACTTCCTCCACAGAGCTTTTGTGCAGAGGCAGCTAAAATGAAACCTTTGGGGTAGTGTCTGAAAGTTGCACTTAAAATCTGCACAGACTCTGTTGAAGTACTTGCACTTCATTAGCAGCATCTGGAGACATGAGGGTTGAAAGGTGCCAGTAGATATGTTTGAAAGTTACTCCTTTTGAGGACTAAATTGCTGCAGGTGACTATAAATATAAAGAAATTAGTGAAGATCAGCAAGTCCAACCATGAACCAGCACCCACCACCACATGCACCACTAAACCATGTCCTCAAGCCACATCCACACGTTTTTTGAGCACTTCCAGGGATGGGGATTCCACCACTGCCTTGGGCAGCCCCTTCCAATGCTTTGCAACCTGTTCTGTGAGAACTGTTTCCTAATATCTGACCTATAGCACAGTCTGCAATGTCAAGGGGACCGGTGCAGCTGGGCAAGGCACGTTATCATCACCTTCTAACGCAGGATCTTTCATTTGCAGTGCCTCAAAAGGTAAGGACAGCACGTCCTCAGCCAGCCCTGCCGCGGTGAGGAACGGCGGGCCCGCGCCGGGCCAGGCGGGGAGCACCAGCCAGCTGGGGGTGCACCAGCCCCAGAACACAGCAGGGCCCAGTCCCCATGCCCTGAGGAGAGGTGGGTTTTACTGCTTTTCAGGCCAATGTACTGCAAAAGTACTACTAAAGAAAGATTATTAGTGTCTCTTCCCCTGTTACAGACAGTGGTTAATCTGCTGGCAGGTCACTGAGGCCTGGCCATAAAGCATCTGTGACTTTGGGACTCCTTGAACGCTGAGAGGGGTGTCACCAGTGCTGTTAAACAAACTCTCTCAGAGGCTGTGGTTTCCTATTGCACTTGCTAATGCACGCTGTGTTATGATGACATCCCTTCTGTGCTGCTGATTTCTGTCTTTAGGAGGTTGGTCTGGAATCACTGAATCCCAGAATGGTTTGGGTTGGAAAGGACCTTAAAGCTCTTCTCATTCCACCCCGTGCCTTGGGGAGGGGCACCTCCCACTAGCCCAGGTTCCTCCAAGTTCCATCCAGCCTGGCCTTGGACACTTCCAGGGAACAGCCACAGCTTCTCTGGGCAGCCTGTGCCAGGGCCTCACCTCCCTCCCAGGGAGGAATTTCTTCCCAGTCTCCCATCTAACCCTGCCCTCTGGCAGTGGGAAGCCATTCCCCCTTGGCCTGTCACCGTCTGCCCCTGTAAGAAGTTGCACAGTCCGTGATGTTGAAGTGTTCCCTCTTCTCTCCACAGCTGTGAAAAAGCCGGCGCCAGCCCCCCCCAAACCAGCCAACCCCCCACCAGGGCAGCCAGGAAGCCAAAGCTCTTCCCCAGCTGCTCAGCCGCCTTCTGTCTCTCCAAAACCACCTGCCAGAAGCTCTTCTCCTCCTGCTCAACACGCAAACCAAGGAGCAGCCCAGACCTCCGCTTCCCAGGTTTCTGCACCTCGGAGATACTCCAGCAGCCTCTCCCCCATCCAAGCTCCCAGCCACCCGCCCCCTCAGCCCCCAACACAGGCGACTCCTCCTCTGCAGCCCAAAGCAAACAGCCAAGCATCTCCAGGCACTGGCAGCGAGCATGGACCAGAGCAGCCCTGTCCCAGCCTCCCGCAGACCCCGACGCCGCCCGACACGCCCCCGCTGGGGAAGCGCCCCGGCAGCGCCCCATCGCCCCAGCCCGCGCCCCCAGAGCCCGGCCAGGCTCCCTCCGTACCTCAGGGCGGCACCCTGCCCCGGCCTCGGCCCGTGCCCAAGCCCAGGAACAGACCCAGCGTGCCCCCTCCACCCCACCCGCCCTCCCAGCTGCCTGCAGACGGGATTGTCGCAAATCCCACACAAACAGCCTCCAAAATAGTCACAGGTGAGTGCATCCTTCCCTAGCCCGTGTCTCCTCGGGGACTGCAAGTAAAGAAAATAATGCCTGTAACCCACTTCCCTGGGGGGGAACTGAAAAGCACAAATAACAATTAAAATCCTAAATAGCTCATTTCCAGTTAAATGCCCAGCCAGCTGCTCTGCACATGAGGGTTTGGGGCAGTTCCTCGGTGAGGGTTTCATTCCTGAGGCAGAAAGGTTTGGGGGCAAGTGGAGATGAGCTTGTTTTGTTTTGTTTCCTGAACACTGATAGCAGCTCGCTGGGGCTGTCTCCACGCTTAGATCTTGGCAGGCGATGCTGCTTGTACATCTGTTGCCAAAAAGCAAATATTTGGAGGAGGGAGAAGATGTAGCCAAGGATAGTGGATTTCAGCACATACTAAGATAAGAAAAGGGCAAAAGTGGTCACTGACACGTTCTAATAGGCAAAACACACAGAGAATGTTTTAAAAACCTTACGAGAACAGTGTCTTCTGATGCTCCTTTAAAGTTGAACATCCAGAAGCTGAAGATACACTTACACTCAACTGCATTTCTTAGGTCTGTATTTATAGAGCTGCATACTGTAAATGCAGTCTTTCTCTTTTGAGACAGAAGTAAAGAGGAACATTGTCTTCTCACAAAAACGTCATGAAGCTTCTAGTTACTAGTTTGATAGGAATAATGATAATTTAATAAAGTCAATTAAGTTCATTTTTTTTTAAATGTAATGTTGAGGCCATTCAAAACCAGCTGATTTTGAAATGTTTTCCTGCTTAGTTGCTTATTCTGGGAAATTCTGAAGGAGGAGAAAATGAATGTAGAGACTAATGCTTTGAAACCAACTTATAATTAATAGTGGTTACAACTTTCCCATGACACTGCAGCTTCTCTAGAACTAGACTAATGTGTTGGAATGCCAAGTATCACTTCTGTTGCCTAACAGCTTTACCCCAATGCCTTCACAGGTGGGGATGGTTACTGCGAATAAGGTTTGTACTCACAGAAATGTGCCATATCAGCTGAACTGCTCCTGTCTGTAGCTTGAGTTTGGACATGCGCTTTGGAACGTGTGCTCTGTCGACTCTGTGTATCTCATCCCTACATGGCCTTCTGTCTGTGAGAGGGCCTGCTTCATTTCAGTGGTCCTGTGAACATTGTTGCTCCACAAGTACCTGTAAAGAAGTAACTCATCACGCCAGGTCCCCAGAACTAGTCCCCGAGTCAGGGGTGATGAGTGACTCCTTCCCAGCAGGTTTGTTCTCCTCAGTGCAGGCAGATACTGCAGCCCAGGTTTTTCCTGCAGTTTGGTGCATTAAGGTTACATTTTGATGTAGGTCTCACTTTAGGTTTGCAGTCACTTTCAGCCACTTGGAATTTATTTGGCAAAGTCCACGTTGCTGTGACTAAACCTGTGGCAGAACAGGCCCAGCAGCCCCTGCAGTGTGGCTGTGTTCCCAGACCATCCCGGGATTCTGTGCTCTTTACAGCAGACACTGGAGTCACTGCTGCACTGAGAAGTCAAACTGGAAATACTTTGGGTTTGGGTTTTTTTTTAATTGGAGAAACAGATTGCCCAGAGAAGCTGTGGCTGCCCCATCCCTGGGAGTGTCCAAGGCCAGTTTGGACGGGGTTTGGAGCAACCTGGGCTGGTGGAAGGTGTCCCTGCCCATGGCAGGGGGTGAGACTGGATGATCTTTAAGGTCTTTTCCAACCCAAACCAGTCTATGATGAATTTATCAGTAAACCAGCTGCTTATGTAACTAAAAGGTAGCTTTGCTTTTTAAGTAACTGACTCTTCCTGATTGTACTTTTGTTGGTTTTGTCAGTATATTTAAGTACATTACAAATCCCAAGCTCAATTCAGAAGTAAGGCTGGGCTCTGGATCTTTACAGCACTTTTACACACTATTAAATAAAGAACAGCTGTGCTGATGAGTCAAACTTTGAGGAAAGACTTAACCTTTTGGTGTTTCATAGTTTGACTGTGTTTGATTTTATTTTGGGGTTTTCCTGGTTCTGAGGAAATTGCTTTAATGATGACAGACAGGGAGGGTTTGTTTTACCCAGTGTAACTGGAGGAATCCTTAACTTCTAAATCCCAGCCAGCTGGTGTGCAGGGGCTGCTTCATCAGTGGGAGAGTTGGAATTGGGCAAGGCAAGCACCTGCCAGAGGGGAGTGATGGGCACAGCTTAATATCACTCTTTTCAAGTGCAAACCATAGGAAATTGGCCAAGGTGTGTACTGTAAACACAAAAAAAAGTCTTCAGGAAAGGAAAGCTGCTGAAGAAGGATTCTCTACAAAACTGGCAAAGGGACCAAGAAAATACAGTTGGTTTTGCTAAAAACCCCTTGGGGAAGAGCTGAAGTGATACTCAGGCTCACCTCCAGCAGGACACTCCATGCAGGAGCATCCACCTTTTCCAGATCAATCTGTTTTTAAAGGATTAATGTTCTGAATTAACACCACTGCCTGTCACATAAGAGTATCTGCTCTAATATTTACACTTGCATATAGAAGCACTTACAGACTCACCTAATTCACAATGTGCAGTCACTGTTTTTAATTTTAACCTGAAAGAGCGAGGAAACAGCAGAAGCCAAAATTAAGTTGCCAGCAGACCTCATAATAATACCAGAACAGGAATTCTGAGTTGTTCTCAGTATACTGTTGATTCCTTTGTCCACATCCTGGGCATTAGCAATGCCTCAAGTTCTATTTATGGTGTTAAGGGAATAAGCCCTAGAAAATTCTAATCAAGAATTTTATTAAATAATCCAGATGTTTGACCAGCATTCAGTAGGAACTGTATTGGCAAGTTCAATGGTAAGGAAAAGGCAGCTGATTGGCCAGACCTGTTGCTAATTGATAATCATGTGTGTGCTAACCCCACTACTAACCCGTGTCACAGTGACCTGCTTGCTCGTGTCCTGGGCATGGCCCGAGCGCGGCTGCTGCTCGCTCCGACTAAACCTACTAAAAGTGCTGGAGGCCAGGCTGTGCACAGCTGTTGGTGTCTCACCTTGTCCTTCCTCGTGGTCACAAATCTAGGAAAGGGTGTGTTTGGTGCAGAGGCTCATCCTGAACCAGATGTCACTGAACCCTTGGGTGTTCCCTCCCTGTGCCGCAGAACCACAGAATTGTTGGGGTTGGAAGAGAAGCTGTGGCTGCCCCATCCCTGGAAGGGTCCAAGGCCAGGCTGGACGGGACTGGGAGCATCCTGGTCTAGTGGGAGGTGTCCCTGCCCAGGGCAGGGGGTGGGACTGGATGGTCTTTAAGGTCCTTCCAACCCAAACTCTTCTGGGATTCTATGGCTTAACTGCCTGGTCAGTGTCAGGCCACAGCACGATGGAATTCCAGCTGCTGGATTACAGTATCCTGGAATACAGACCCCTGCAGGTTGTGTGAGGCTGTGATGGCCTGAGAGGAGCAGGGGAGGCTGTGCTCCTGTGCTTGAAAATAAGACCCTTATGCAGATTCTTTATTGATTTAAGTGATCTAAATCACTTTCTGTTTGGAACAGCTGCTGGGTTGCAGTGAGGGATGTCGTGGCATGTTATAAATCAGCTTTCCAAAACATTGACAGTGTTTTCAGTTATCTTTTTTGAACTCTTAGGGATTTTTCTGGTCTTATGATTCTAGCTGCTGGGGTAGTCAGTCACCAGAAATGCAGCATTTTGGGGTCCTTCTTTGACACCTTGGCTTGAACAAAATTCTGCTCACCTTAGGAGAGGCAAAGACCACGATGTGCCCTGTTACACACAGGGGAGAGTGCAGGACTAAGCCAGGGTCTGTAGGAGAAACTACTCCAAGCTGTTTAGTTTGGCTCACCTGTTGTGCCCACCTGCACAGGGGTGCTGGCCCTGTTTGAGGAGCCCTTGTTGATCTTTCCTTTCCCTTCTCTGTCTGAGGGAATGCCCAGCAATACCCAAGCGAATGAGCCGGCCCTGTCCCAGCTGCTAAACTTGCTGTTCCCCTTTTTGTGCAGACTCTAATTCCAGTATTCCAGAACCACTTGCAAACCCTCCTTCAGAGCTTCCTCCGGAGCCGGCCAGCAGAGAGCTGCACAACCACCTCCTGCTGGACATCGACAACGACACGGAGAGCACCGCGCTGTGACGGGAGCGCTGCGGCTTCCCCGCCTTCCTCCCCTGGGGGGAAAACCCTCAGACCCAACAGGGAAAAGCTTCTTCTGACAGTAGGGCAGAACTGTGCCTGGTGCAGGACTGGTGCATCGTGGAGATGTGATTTACGGACTCCTTTAGGTGGAAAAGACCAACCTTTGGCCAATCTCCGATTCAGCCGCTCAGAAGAAGTTTGATGATCTGTGTCTCGACAAGGGTTTTCAAACTCTTGGATGGAAGGAATGAATTCCTGCAGGAACTCTGCTAGGAAGCGTAATCAGTGCTGATACAGGTGGTATTAGCAGAAATTCCAAAAGAGTAAGCAAGCAGAACATTAGTTATTTAAAGTGCATGTATGTATTATGGAAATAATCCTTTTAATGTCACGGTTAGATTTTATTTGTAGTTCTTAGCCCATACCAGGAGCTGCCTCGCAAGGGACGTTCCCTCTGGGATTTGCTGCACATTCTTAAACCATGAACCGACCCCCTGCCCGAGTGCTGGTGGTGACTGCTGGTTATCAGTCACCCTGTCAAACTGTGGATGTATCCAGTGCCTTGAAGGACTGTCGTGCTGTAGGAGGACCTTTCTGTCTCTTTAATAATTTCATTGCTACTTAGGATCAGTAGTTACCCTGATTTCATAGTTATTTGTATTAACCTGGTTTTATTCATGTGCAACTGGCAACTGTTCCACGAGGAAACTGTGGAAGTGGGGTTTGTGCTTTTGTTGCAAACGGTTGAACTTTGGAAGAACTTTGAAGCAGCTGTTTGGATTCAGCAGTTGGGTGAACATGTATAAAATTAAAGATTGTCTTTTGTCAACTTAAGGCTTCTTTTTCCTAGTTTGGTTGCTTCCAGTGGGCCCTGAAGGTCACAGTGATCCCCTGGGCTTTGTTGCTTGGGGTCACTGGCTGCTCAGCTGGGTTTTCCTTGAGGGCTGCAGTGGAAGCACTCTGGGAATGCAGATACCTTTATGTCACAGCCTTGCTGTGCCCCAGGCCTTGGAGCCCCACCCCACAGACTGCAGGCAGGCAGGCAGGGAGCAGCTCTTGTGCTTTATTAAGTTTATTTGCAGCTACACAAGGCCCCAGGGGGGGTAGGGGACTGGTCCTTCCCCCCAAAGGCTGCCCCGGACGGAGGGGCCGGGACAGGCAGTCGGTGCTCCTGGCCGAGGGTTCTCCGTTGAATTGCTCCCAGAACGGCTGGGGTGGCCAGGCAAGGAGGGGCTGCTGCTGGGCACCCCTGCCCTGGCACATCTGCTGGGTTTGGGCTGGGGCAGGTCCTTCAGGTGCCCTGCAGGCAGAGTGGGGGCCGTTTCTGTGCTGGTGTTGGTCAGTGTCGCCATCAGACACAAGCGATGGTAACGCAGCAGAGCGTGGGCAAGGCCCTTGGCCTCTCCTCCGGGCACTTGGAGCTGTCCCTTGCCCCTCAAGGCTGGACAGGCTGAACCGAAGGGGACCCAGGTGGTTGTAGCTGGTTACAGAGGCATAAATAGGAAAAGAATCCAGGCTCCCTGAATTCCAGGCACTGCTCTAAGGCCAAAGAGCAAATTTAAATATTTAAAATAACCAAACCTTCCTCAGCTGTTTGGGGCCAATTGAGGTCTGCCAGTGCTGGTGCCAAGCACTCAGCCCTGGTCAAAGCCAGGCCCCCATTAGAAATAAGGAAGGGATTAGGAAGAAGGATCTGTCTTCTTAAATAAAGAAATAAAATTTAGAAAGCATTAAGAATTACATTAACCCTCTGCTAGTTATTAATATTTACACCAATTAAAATTAGTCGATGTCATCTGGACTCGCCCCACCCTGGCTATGCAAAGTACGCCCAGAGGAAGACCCCAGCACACAGGCAGATGAGCAGGTTGATGTTGAGGACGTGTTTCACCAGCGGTTTCTCCTCCAGGGAAGCCACGGGCAGGGGCTCAGGTTTGGGTGCTGCTGCGCTCTCGGTGCTCTCCTGCCCGCGCTCCATCCCACAGAGCCACAGGAAGGTGCTCATCAGCTTCGAGCTCCCTTTGGCCTCAGTGGCACCTAAAAAGAGAGTCAGGAGTGAGGGATGAATCTCCTCAACAAAGCAAGTCCCAGGAGTGTCCCGTGTGCTCCTGTTCAAAGGGCTTTGGTGCAGAAGTGCACCAGCGGTGTCTGAGTGAACCATCTCACTGCTCTGAGCTGAAGGGACCCCTTCAGTCATCCTTTTGGGGCTGTAGTCCCTGTTCCATCCTCCCTGGAGCTCTGAGCTCAGGTTCTGCTGTTCCCAAAGGTTTAAGTCATGGTAACAGTAAACCAAACCTAAAAACTGAGCTGTGGCTGCTTGGTGCCTGCAGCCCCCCGGGCGAGGCCCTGCTCTGGTGCAGCGGGGTTCTCCATGGCACACATAAACTGAACTTTCCCAGCTCTGGTGTGGGTTGGGGCACAGGACTAAGTGCTGGGAAGGCAATGCTTGTGCACAGCAAACTCAGGACTTCCCAGCAGTGGGAGAGCTGTGCCCTAACTCATGAACTTACAACTTTGTACAGATCAAAGGAACACTCTGCAAAAGCTGCAGCGCTACATAAAGAGGGTCCCCAGCCTGGCAAAAACAGGGGATGCAAATCATCACTGGAGAATGCAGTGAGTGACTGCACGAGGTTGTACCTAATACCGACAAGTACAAGTTTTAAAAAACGCAAATCCTCCTTCACTGCTCTGTCAAGAGCTCGGCCCAGGGCTCTGGGGTCTCCCTGCTGCCAGAGCCGATCAGAAAACACCGCTGAAAAACAGAAATGGAATGGCATCAACATGACTGCTTTTCCTCCACCCTCCCCTGTTCCAGCCAGTTCTCCTGAGAGCAAGTGCCACGGCACCGGTCACTGAGGTGGGATAACAGGCATGGCTCTGTATCCCATCCAGCTCCTTGGCTTCAAGCTTAATAATGCCATCAAAAGATGGAAGAGAAACTAAACTCCTGCTTAGGTAAAATGTCAGGTAGAGCCTTTCTCCACATGGAGGAGACTGAGGTCAGACCTCACCAGGGTCTGCAGCTTCCTCCTCCGATCTCTGCTCCCTGTGACCAGTGATAGGACCCAAGGGAGTGGCTGGAGCTGTGTCGGGGTGGTTTAGGTTGGGTATTAGGAAAAGGTCCTTCCCCCAGAGGGTGGTTGGCACTGCCCAGGCTCCCCAGGGCAGTGGGCACAGCCCCAAGGCTGCCAGA
>JAWWES010000035.1:15300937-15316477 GCA_035583135.1 Lophotriccus pileatus | reverse complement strand
GCTGGAAGCGCTGGGGGGACGGTCACCGTCAGCGGGGCAGCTCCGCCTCAGAAGGATGAGTCTTCACTCTGCACTCAGGGGACATTTCTCTGTGGGCCCATCCCTGGGTGCAGACTGGGAGCGAGTCAAGAAGGAGCAAAAAGAATGGAAATTGTGGCCGGGGAGGGACGGCTCAAAGCACTGGGATTGTTGAGAAGAGACGACAGGTGGGAGGTAGGATTGTTTTCTTCAAATATCTAAAAGACTCATTAGAGAGGGACGTTCTCAGCAATAGTGTTGATAGAGAGGGATGAGCACAACATGAAGCTGGAAAGATTCACGTTGGAGATGAGGAAAAATTGCTACAGGGAGGGCAGGTGAGCTCTGGACTGATCACACACCTCTGGGGCACCTGCCTTTCTGGGGATTTCTGAGTTCACCAGGACTTTTGGGTTAGTGCTGTCTTGAAGCAAGAGGATGTGCTGCCATATGATCCCTGAAGCTCCCCTGCCCCTCCTTTCTGCTCTCTCTGTTTTTCTGTAGCCTCAGTACCTCTACTGAAAATAGTCCAACTGGCACAAACCTGGATCAGAGGAGCTGTGCTCTGTGCCCTGGGCTTCTCTTTTCTGCAAGTAAAAATGGTTCCTCGCTAAGTTAGTAAGAGAATTGGTAAAGATGACCCAGAAGCTGGAATTGCTTGGAAAATAGAAGGGGAAAAAGGCTAATTTGTCATGGATTAAACACACACGCTTGAACAACAGCTCTTGGTAGCATCTGCTGTTGACCAATTTCCAGGGCGGGATTTACGGGACCCAAATCAGAAACGGCGGCAGAGGAGCTGGAGCAGAGGAGGGGTTGCTGCTACAAGTGTGGCCATAAATAAAAGGACGAGTGGCAACTTCCATCTCCAGGTTATTTCTCCCCACATTCCTGGAAAGCAGCTAAGCAAGGGAAGCCGGAGGGGGGACGCACCATTTGGGGGGCGGGGGGCTCGGTGGCCAGGCTGACGAGCAGCACGGTGAGCGTGGAGACGGCTGCCAGCACCATGGAGAAGTACAGGTAGTGCATGTACTTCACCAGGCCGGGCCGGGCGTCGGGCTCGCCGCACCGGGGCTCGGGGTAGATGAAGTCCAGCACCAGCCGAACGACGCCCAGCAGCAGCCCCACCACCAGCCCCCAGAAGGCGCCCTGGAAAGGAAGGGAGTTCCGTGCTGGAGCGAGGAGCGGCGTGCACCCCGCATCCAGGGCGGGCCGGGCTCCGGGGGAGCCGTTACCTTCTCGTTGGCTCTTCTCCAGAAGCAGCCCAGGATGAACACCACGGCCACGGGCGGCTGCAGGTACGAGCTGATGGACTGGATGTAAATGAAGAGCTGCCCGCCCTGGCCCGCCTGCACCAAGGGGATCCACAGGATGGAGATCACGGTGAGCAGCAGCACAAAGACCCTGGGCAAGACAAGGGTGCCTTCACCGTGGGCGTCTTTACTGGGGGGACGTTCTTTTGCAGTCGCTCGGCGTGCGAGTCTCTGACTGAGGTGCCTCATAACTCATAACTCCACTCTGGTCCTCACCCAGCCCGTGCAGGTGAAGGTGTTCCCTCAGGTGTGTCTGAAAACACACGTCCTAGCTCTCCGTACCTGCCCACGATCATGAGCTCCCACTCGGAGCAGCGCGGACGGAAGTGTTTCCAGAGGTCCATGGTGAAAATGGTGCTGGCACTATTAAAGATGGAAGTCAGGGAGGACATGAGGGCTGCTATCATCACTGACATCATCAGGCCCCTGAGTCCTGGAAACAGAAGGAGAGGTAGAGCTGCCCTGAGGGACCCCAGTAGCTCCACTGCAGGGTGACCTTGGGGTCTTCTATGAACAGACTTTTAAAAGCGGTTTTAGCTCCAATTTTAAAATAACACTGAGAGGGGAAGTTTTAGCCCTTGATTCTCATTGTTGAACATCTGGGCTTTATCTCTTATCCAAATTTGACTGAATGAGACTCTGGATGGGGATCATCCCCTGTCTCTCCTGTTTCCTGCTGCCCTTTGCCGCTGTCTCACCAAACCCAACACAAACCCCACTGAAATGAGTTTCAGGGTATTTTCCTCTCTGAACTCTCCGAGGCACCCATGATTGGAGTGCACAGAGCCCACCAGTGCCAGCATCAGCTCTTACCTACAGGCAGAAGCTCTAACACCAGCTTGGGATAAGCGATATCGGAACAGCCAGACGGGTTGCCACAGATTTTTTGGCAATTCTCCGGATCTGCACAAGCCACCAGATCTGAAACAAGCAGTGGGGAGTGAGAGGCAGCATTCCCCAGCCACGACAAACCACGTGTCTAAACGTTGCTCTGCTGAATGCTGCCAACTGCTTTTTAAGGAAAACATTGGAGAGCTTGGGAAGCTCCCAGCAAACGGCAGAGGACCATCGGAACACAGGGATGTGTAGCAGGATCTGCATCCTCCAGCTTGTAACTGGAAGAAAATTTCTTCATGTGCTGGGCAATTGATGCACTGGAACCTCTCAGCTTATTCAGCTGCTCCAGCTCTGTGGAGCAGACACAGCCAGAGGGAACAGATCCCTCAGCACTTACCTGGGAAGAGAACCCTGCTGATCATGCCTGGCATTACCATCATAAAGAGGGGCAAAACCTTCAAGTAGGACGTCATCAAGGAGCCTCCTTTGGCGTGGGAGAGGTTTTTGGCAGCAAGGGACCTCTGAACAATGACCTAGGAATGAAGCAATGGGTTTGGTTGGCTGCCAGCAGTGAGGAGCTGGCTGGATGGAGCCATCCCGACTTTGATCTCTGCTGAACTCTGGAAGTCCCAGACGGGTGATCACAGAGCTTGGCTGTGGCTTTGTAGCTGTTCTGGATCCTGAGCACAGACCTGAAAGGCACTGCTTGTGCCATCCCAGCTGAGCCTGGCAGGACACTCTGCTGCAGAACCTCATCCCCAGCTGACCAGACTCAGAATTTTCTGTTCTTGCTGCACTGGGGACTTCCCTGACCCTATGGATAAGCCTGGCCAAGGCAGCAGCAGGACAGAGTCTGAAACGAGCAGAGTGGGTTAAACAAAAGAGCAAGAAAACACAAAAGGAACGTCAGAAGGTGACTCAGGGCTTCATCTTCCTAACTCTAATGGTGCCACTAGGAGAGATGGGAGACAGACCCACGGAAAGTTGGGAAGGGGAATTCACAGGTGGTTTGCAAGGAGTGAAAGGTTCAAGTTAAAAAACAAACCAACCAAAAAAATCTTTACAGACTGGGATTGACTCACAAACACATTCTTAGCCTTTTTATGGTGAGATGACTCCCAACATTCAGTTGTGCACATCACATTTTGCATTTTTAGGATTGAAACAACCGGATTTTACTAAATTCCCACAAGAAATAGTAAATCAGTCCAGGTGATGCTGCAACCCCAAGGTTTGTAATCAGCTGCAACCAACCAACAGTGTTTTCTTGAAACCAACCACAGAAACAAGCAGTGACCCACCTGGTCCGTGCACCAGTACCACAGGGAGGGGATGGTCATTCCCACCAAAACTCCTGGCCAGGGAAGGTCAGAGTTAACAGGGTCTCTGAAGATGTGAAAAGCGTCTTCTCTGGGCAAGCCACAGCTGCTGTTCTCCTTGCGGGTGCTGGGAATGGCGTTGAAGTATTTTGTCTGCAAACCTTCCAGGCCACCAACTTCAATAAAGCCTAAAACGGGCCAGGAGAAGCTGTTATTGCAGGTCAGAACTCTGATTTCAGTGTCTGACTGGCTGTGGGTGATGTGGGCATCCAGTCCCATCCCCTGACACAGGCAGGGACACCTTCTGTTATCCCAGGTTGCTCCAAGCCCAGTCCAAGCTGGCCTTGGACACCCCCCGAGCTCCAGGAGCAGCCACAGCTTCTCTGGGCAACCTTCTCTGGGCCACCCTCGCAGGGAAGGATTTCCCCCTTCTGTTTAACCTGGTAAAGCTCCTATCCCGTGTTTAGTGACAACCCCTTGGGAAGCACTCACTGAAGACCATGAGAGTCAAGGCCCCGATGAGCATGATGAGGGTCTGCAGAGCGTCGGTGTAGATCACGGCTGCCAGGCCACCTGGGAGAGCAGAGAGGACCAGGCTGGGATAAACTGGGCTTGTCCTGCTGGAGCAGCTCACCCTTCGCAGCAGTTCTTGCCCAGCAGCACAGGCTGAGCTCCGAGCCTGCCCAGGGGGTTCTCGCTCTGCTGAGGGGCAGTCGGGCCAAGGACATTTTGGCTGGAATTTCTAGTGGTTTGAATCAACGTGAGTCACCATTTGGTCGCTAAAAGCCGGAGTCCAGTAGAAATAATTCTACGGGAAATACATGGAAAAACTCCAGAACAAAGCCCAAGCTGCAAAAGGAGGAGGAGGAGAAGAAAGAAAAGGGGGGTGATTTTACATCACTGGGGGTGAGCACTGGGAAAGCAATAACCTTCCTTTGTTTGGGGTTTCTGTGGCTGTTTTCCATTTGGCCACTCACAAGCCCGGAAAGGGCATCCAAGCCCGGAGTCTTTCCGCATTACACGGCTCATTGTCCTGTAAATCCCTCACACCTCCAGAGAGCCCGAGGGGAACACCCTGCAAATGCCTCGACTGGAGCAGAACTGCTGCTGGGACCCCACCCAGGGAGGCCTGTGAGGGAGGTTCACTTACTCCCACCTGGCAATCTTTTCTAAAAAGGGGAGTTTTATGATTGCTCCTCCCCCCCCCAGTATCCATATTCATGGGGAGTCAGGAATCCTACCACAGTGCATGGCACGAATCGTGGAATCCTGGGATGGTTTGGGTTGGAAGGGACCTGAAAGCTCATCCAGTTCCACCCCCTGCCGTGGGCAGGGACACCTTCCACTGTGCCAGGCTGCTCCAAGGCCCGTCCAGCCTGGCCCTGGCCGCTCTCCTGGGGTCTCACAGGGGGTGAGGGCACGTACCCGACACGGTGTAGACGGCGGTGATGGCCAGCAGCCCCGCCACGGCGATGTACAGGTCCCAGTGCAGGGCCTGCTGGATGAACAGCGCCCCGGCGTACATGTCGACCTGCGGGACAGGGCGGGCGCACAGCTGCGGTCACGGCACTGCCAAGCCCTTCCCAGGGTGGACATCGAGCTGGCCAAGCCTTGTCCTGGGCTGGGACCAGCCTGGCTTGGGATGCTCGTGGCTCCCCTCGGCACAGCCCCTTCCCCCGGCCGGGCCAGGTCACTCCTCAGCCAGTTTATTGTGGCTGGTCACAGGGGTGACAGGGAGGGGAGGATGGGGCTGTCACAAGAAGGGGAGCCTGCACAGCTCCCTGAGAGAAAGGCATTTGGGTGGGGTGAGCTTATCTCTTCCCCCCTGGAGCACCAGTGAGCAGCGTGGGGGAACTGGGCTGGGCTGGGGCACCTGGTGCAAACTCTCCCCACACCTCAGCTGAGAATTCCTCCCTGCTGCCATGGGGACAGGGGGAGATCACCAGGAAAAGTGTCCTCGGGGCTGGGCCCAGCCCTGACCAACCAGCTCTGCAGCTACGTGGAAATGCTGTGGCTTAGCAGAGTTTAGGACAGACAAACTGCCAGCCACAGGAGGACAGGCAGGTGTAAGAGCATCCTGAATACAGGAATTGTGTTATCAGAGATTCCATCAAATAGTCAATTTTATCTAAAGGAGAACCTGAGCCTTCCTCCAGCCATCCAGCCTGGCCTTGGACACTCCCAGGGATGGGGCAGCCACAGCTTCTCTGGACAACCTGTGCCAGGGCCTGCCCACCCTCACAGGGAAGGACTGCTTCCCAGTATCCAACCTAAACCCACTCTCTTTCAGGTTAAAGCCATTTCCCTTTGTCAAAGGTTTCAGGGGACAGAGCAGGGTCACACACCATGTCCCACTTTGGCCCCTCTGTGCAGGAAAAACCCCAGCAGGGATCTATTCTCACGGATCCGTGCCCTCACGGGCTGTTAATGAACAGCCACCAAGGTGTTGTGCAAGAGTTGATTCAGTTATTTATTCAAACAGGTGCAATAAATCACTGAACGCTTTTCTCCTAACCCTGGACCAGTTCCTGTGTCCTTCTCCATCCTCAAAAACAGCACCTGGTGTCTGCACAGGCAGTAAATGGGAAAAAGGAGAGAAACTGGGTGAGCAAAATCTAACAACCACCTCATCCACACTCACAGCTCTGCCTTTGCCTGAACTGTGGTTCAGGACACAGGTGCTTAAGGGGCAAAAAAAGAAACTCTTTTTTGTGTCAGTTCTCAAAACAACTACAACCTCTCTTCCTTGGGCATTTTGACAATAAACCCTTCTCTGCTCACCCAGGGAAGTGCTGCTGCTTGCATTTCTCAGCCTCACTGCTCAGCCCACACTTCCAAACTGAATTAAATTCAAGCCATTTGCCTTTTTTTTCTACTTACTGATATTTTGGTGAAGATGTAGATGAACAGGTAGAGAATTGCCAGGAACACCTGAATCCTTTTGCCTCCGAAACGTTTCCGCAAGTACTCGGGCATGGTGGTGACCTGTGGAGAGACACAGCTCAGGGGAGGGGGGACGTGGTCCTTCCCAGAGCTGCCAAGGGCTCCTCCAGGGAGCCATGTGGGTGTTTGCAGTGGTAGAACACCAGAAGGGCCCTGAGAGCTGCCCTGGGTTAGTATGGGGCTCTCAGTTGCTGACTTGGGCCAGCACTGGCTTTGCTGTGGTGTCTGGCACGAGGCTCACTATGAACCATGATACAGGAGTGTCCATCCACCTCCTCAGGAGATGGAGTGACCCTACCCATTGCTAGGGGTTACAGAGCAGTCTGGCCCCAAAAACCCACTGTGCTGGCCCCAGGGAGCAGCTCTGCTGCCCGTTAGGCTGGACACTGGAACAGCCCCTGGAGCAGCCCCAGGAGCAGCCACTGGAGCAGCCCCAGGAGCCACAGGCACAGCAGGAGAGGTGCAGCCCCTGAAGCACACAGGGGGTACAGACAAACTGCAGGTGGACACAACACCCCCCTACCTACCCCCGAGGCGATGTAGATGGGCAGGAACAGCCAGGCCAGCACCAGCACACAGAACATCCCCTGCAAACAAAGGGAAAGGGGGTCAGAGAAGCGGGTCCAGGCTCTGCTCAGGAGGATCACAGGATCACTGGTGACTTCAGGCTCGGGCAGCAGGCTCTGCAGTGTCAGAGGTGCCAGCAGGGCTGTGCTGCCTCGCTGGGGCCCCGTGCCCAGCACGGGCAGGGCTCTCCGGCTGCGCTGCCACTCACGTTCCACTCGTAGGCTGTCGCGGCGATCCCCGAGGCAGCTCCCGACCCAGCCAGGCCAATGAAGTGGCCACTCCCAACGTTGCTGGCAAACAGGGATGCACCCACCTGGAGGAACACAGAGAATCAGGCCTGGCCCTGGCACAGGGTGTTGTTCTCAGCCTGGTGAGAGCACAGTGATGCTGTTCAGCCACTTATGACTATGGAGGAAATTAAATCCTTGTCACCCTCTGCCACCTTCTTCTTTTGCCTACAGGTTCAGTGGCTCTGGCACCTCTGTCCAGCTTCTTTCACCAGTCAGTGCCTATTTGTGGGCATGTTTAGGATTATGCTCCTTCCAAAACAGTGTCTTAATCTCTTGCAGGAGAGCAGAGCAGAAGGTGGAAGGAACAGGTCAAAATGCCAGGTTCTGGTATCAGCACAACCTGAGGGACCAGCCCAAATGAGACACCCCAGCCAGCAAATTGGCTCAACACAAAGCTGTGTTCATGATGGGGACTCTCCAGTTAATTGTGGAACTCTCCAGAGCAGCCAGCCTTTGTCAGGCATCGGGCTGACCCTCACCCTGCATCAGCTCCACTCCCCTACCCTCAAACGTGGGGGGAAAAAAAACAGTATGTAACTGGGTCTTTGCAACACATGGGAGTAAGGTTTATTTATTTAGTCCTGGGAGAAACCAGGCCTACTTAGGCAGAGGTTTTGCTCAGTGTGGCTGCAGCCCGGGGGCACAGGCAGGGTGAGCACACAGATACTCACAGGCCACCAGACCATCTGTCCTCCGGCCAGGAAATAGCCTTTGACGGTGCTGCGCTTCGTCTTCCACATGGACTGCGGGAGCAGAAAACAGGGACACAGACTCAGCTTTGGTGGCTGCTCAGGGCATCACCCACAGATTTCCCCAGCAGGAGACTCTGAACTGTCATCAGATGGGAGGGAAGGGTTTCCTCAAGGACAGTTGCTGCTGGGAAATCCTGGAGGAGGAGGAGGGGAGGGACCAAGCAGTGCCCTGAGCCACGCACAAGCTTTTCCATCACCTCAGCATCCTGACTGGATGTTTTCTGTGATAAGCAAAATAAATCCCTCCAGATCAGAAAGGAAGGCAAATAATTTTGGACAAGAACTGTGGAATCCACAGGTATTAGGCAAGCCAGGAGGAATGCTTGACATGGACTCCTCTTCCTCAGACAGATTTGTGAAATACCCTGAGAGTTCTGCCCCCCGTGTGAAGGGAGCAGTTCTTCATCTCTGCCTCCTGACAGCCAGGCTGTGCTCTTGCTGTTACAAAAGCCAAGCCAAAGGATGTCCTTCTGCCTTAATTACACACAGACAGCGTTTTTAATTTATGGAATCTGCTGTCGGGACCCCTGTGGACAAGCCCAGGTGATTTATAGCACAGCAGTTCCTTCCTGGAGGAACAAAACATTATTATTAGCAATACTGTGTGCTCAGACAGCCTCTTCCTCACAAGGGCTCTCAAAACCTTGGCAAACACGGGGCTGAGCAGCTCTCCAGTGGAGCAGTCAGGACACTGCCCCAGGCCCAGGGGAGGAGAAGGACCTGTAAATTTTGCTCTGCTCCGTTGAATCCGGTGAAGTGAAGCCTGGTTCCAGCCGAAGCAAAATAACTTGAGGCCAAGCCAGCCGTGGTTTTCAGCCTAACAAGGCAGGCAGGAAGGTTTTAGCCATGTTTGCTTACCCACAGCCCCACGGCGAGGACGAAGAGGAAGTAGAGCACGAGGACGGCGATGTCGACGGGCTCCAGCGTCCGCTGGGGGAACGCGTCCCACGAGGGGGTCACAGAGGCCGGGGGGACACTGGTGGGCTCCATGGCTTCCTGGGCAGGCTGAGCACTCCTTGGTCCCGGGGCATCAATCTGTCAAAGGACGGGTGACACGGTGAGAGGAGGATGTGGCAGCCCCGGGGAAGGCGGCGACTGTTCCTTCGGGAATTCGGGGTTCTCGGCTCTGGCTCCAACTGCTCAGGCCGGAGCTCTGGGAAGGATCTTCTCTCTGCCACTTGACTTTCCCCTTTCTGTGACGGGGAGATGCTGCCAGCAGACAGGACAGCATGACTTGGTGGGATTTCTTATGCAGTTTTCTAACTGAGGAGAAACAGGCGCATTAGAGAGAAGGTAGAAATAGCTGAAATATGAGGAGGAAAGGAGTGGGATGTGGCAGAGCTGGTGGTGAGAGCCTGAGGGTCCCCCAGTGCTGCAGGACTGGCCTCAGGGAGCAGCTGCTGCCCGTGACGAGCCATTGGTGCGAAGCTGTTGGCGACCAGCCCTGGGATGTGAAGGCACATGAACCGCTCCAGCAGTTTCCTCCTCCCTCAGCTCGGCTCAGCCACACCCTGAGAGCGGGACAGGGGGCAAGTGGCAGCCAGGGCCACCTCGGACAGCAACTGGCTTGGCAGTGGCTGCTGTCAGTCCCCAGAGCCTCACAGAGCAGGTGTGGGATTATTCCTCTTACCCTGCTGAGCCGAGGAGATGGTTCCTCTGAAGAGGAGCAGAACCAGCTCTCACTCACCCGCCCCGGCGCTGCCTCGCACGGGCTCAGCCCCAGCCCTGTCACCGGGACGGCCGTGCTGGGTGTCTGCTGGGCCCCATCCTGCACAGCCAGCAGTGTCCTCAGGCCTCTCGTGCACGGGTAAGGAGACACTTATAAGCTTTCCCCCCGCAAAGAGCTGAAGAAGGTGGGGCGAGGGCTGGCCTGCAGCAGCCCGGGGCGCCCGGCATGGGCGGTGGGACGAGCGGCAGAACGAGTTCTGCCTCTGACAGCCCACACCGGGACAGTGCCTGTCCCACAGCCACGGGTGTCACAACTGCCACGGGTGTCACAACTGCCACCAGTGTCACACCTGCCACGGGTGGCACAACTGCCACCAGTGTCACAACTGCCACCATCTGCTGAGGTGCCAGAGGAGGACTGAGTGGCAGGTGCCGTGTGACGGAGGGGCTGGCAGTGCTCTAGAAGGCAAATCCTGGCCTATGTCCCCTCTACACCCCATCCTGCAGCCCAGGGCTGTGCCTGGAGCAGCACTGCTGGGCTCCTCCATTTACCAAAGGTCAGGCAGTAAATAAGGAGTTTTTCTGGGCAGGTACAACCTCTCGTGTCCTGAGACATCAGCAGCCTCCAGCACAAGAGCCAGAGCTGGCAGGGCCGTGTGCTGGTCAAGAGCCATGATCTGATAGAGACCAGCAGCAGAAGCACCAGGCTGGGTCCAGGGACTCACAGCACCTCAGCAGAGCCTTTTCTGTGCCTTATAAACCCCCTGGATCCCCCTGAATTCCTTGGGAGCTTCTGCCTGGCAAGGATGCAGAGCACTGATGACCAGCTCAGTGCTATCTTACCTCTTTAAGAGCCAATGTGTCTTGGCTGCTGCCGAGTTTTTACTGGCATGCTTATCCTCTAACTAGGAAAAGAAAAACAGGGTTTGGTATGTCAGCCTGGGGAAGCTGCTCCCCCCACTCCGACACCTCCGACTTTCCCTCCGACACTGCTGTTCCAGGAGGCCACAGAACAGCAGAACCGCGGAAAGGACCCACGAGGGTCATCAAAGTCCAACCCTGGGTTGCACTGGAGGGGCAGGCAGGGCTACAGCTCCACGTGTTTGCTCTCACTCGGGATTCAGCCGCACGGGTGGGTGGGACAGAGCCGTGCCTGCTCCCTCCGAAACACGTGCGGAGCGGGCAGAGCTGCCTGTGGGTAAACACGGAGAGCCGGGATGTGCTCCAGGGGAGATTCCCGGCGCCCAGCACAGGTGCCTGTTAAACTCCTCCTGCGCTGCCCAGCCAGCACCGAGCCTGCCGGCAGGAAAGCAGCGGAGGCGGCTGCTCTGGCTCCAGGTCCCAGCTCCGCCACGGCCCAGTGGAAATTTTGCCCGTTTTGTGAATTCAGCTCACAGCCTGCTCTCCCTCGGCGCCTGGCACAGGCGGCGGCGCTTTCCTCGCCAGAGATTGTGAGGAGGGAACATCCGTGGCATCGAAATGAAGCCGCTGAAGCTGCCCTTTATCGACGGTGCCGGGGGGACGCGGCCCACGTGGCTCTCGAGGAACCCGTCGGCGCCCGTATCGCTCTAAATGCCTCCTCGGCAGGGTTTTTAAAGCACTCCCAGGTCCATCCACCTCCTGCAGACACCGCTGCTCACCCAGGCCGAGAGCAGCCTGGCACCAGCCCCGAACCCGACCGGAGCTCCCCGACTCGAGGTAGAAGCCGAAAGGAAACTTACTGTGCTCAGCTGGGTCTTATTCTGCTCCCCGCGCCGGGCACCACCAAGGCTCTGCCAACTGACAGGCAGCTTAAATATTGCCAGAGAATCGGGGTTTGCCAGCGGAGCTGTTAACAGGGTCACAAGGAATGAGAAGGAATATTTATAGTCAAAGTTAAACTAATTGACCGAAGTTACTCTTTTGGTCTCCCGTGGCTCTGGTGAGAAGTGTATTATTTTCACTATCAGGGCTCCCGGGTCAAACTCCACGGAGTGCCATTCTCTTAAGCAATCTGTGCAGCTACAGAAGGGACACAGAACAATAAAAAATCCGTGCTGATGTCCTCTGGAGCTGACAGCCCGTGGCACAGGGAGGAGCTGACGGCTAGTCCTGTCCCTGTGTTTATGCCTGAGCCTTACAAAGGGCAGGATCCATCTGGGCTGGGATTTGTAACACACTGCTCAGGCTGTAGGTTAATCCCAGAATCAAATCCCCCTCTGGGCCAGGCTGGAGATTTGTCTTCAGCATCATCTGTTTGAAGATCCTGATAAACCATGAGGGCCAAAACACACAGAGAGTGATGCTAAAGAGGGACCTTGCAGCACAGTGAGGGACCACGGCAGGAGGCAGCTCACAAACCCCTGGATTTGGGGTGTGTGGAGCCCAGGCAGCACCGCTGAGACCCCCCTTGCTGGGCAGGCAATACATGAGCTGGGAGGGCAGAGGGAGTGTGGGCACTGTCCTCACCCAAACCTCATCCATGTCCCAGCAGTGGAGTTACCAGCAGGAATTTTACTGTAGGTGACCCCCTAAGGGTATGTTTTAACCTCAGAGTGGCAGAGTTAGATGGTATATTGGGAAGAAATCCTTCCCTGTGAGGGTGGGCAGGCCCTGGCACAGGTTGCCCAGAGAAGCTGTGGCTGCCGCATCCCTGGGAGTGTCCGAGGCCAGGTTGGAGAGGGTCTGGAGAAGCCTGGGCTGGTGGAAGGTGTCCCTACCCATGGCAGGATGGTTGAACTGGATGATTTTCAAGGTCCCTTCCCACCCAAACCATTTTGGGATTTGATGATTCCATGAAAATCCCAGTATCTGTATTTTATCTCATGTTTCCCACTCACAGTTCTGATGAAGGTAACAAGGTCTTTGAATCCTGAGATTGAAAATGCTACAGTTTGGAAGCCCCAGATTTTCCTGAATCCTGTTAGAACAAGGTGGATCCTCAAGGGCTGCAAATGCTGCCTCCCAGCCTGTGCTGCTTTTTCCTGACCTCCAGCCCTTCCAGCCTGAAGCTGAGACCTCTGTTTGTCTCTTTGGCATTTCGTTTGGCACCTGGAAAATAATTAGAGATTGTGGCCACTCAAACCATTGTCCAGATACTCAGAGGGAGGGCTCGAACATGATTCCACTTTGCCACGGAGGTGCCAGTCCGGAATCCCAGCTGTGATCCCGTTTTCACCGTGATTTACTCAAGCTTATCATTTCCTCTTTGAGGTCTTTTTCACCTCTCTTGCAGGAAGGAGTGAAAAGCCTTAAATAACCCGACTCTTGGATTGTCAGGGGCAGTGGAGGATGGAAGTGGCCCCCGTGGAGCAGGAGCAGCCACGCCGGCATTCCTGGCGCTGCCCAAGTTCTTCTTTCCTTTCCAAGGACAGGCTTTCCTGTGAGGATGACCCCGTGATCAGCACTGACGCAGGAATTCTGTTCAGGCTGGGCTGAGGCTCCAAGGAGAGTGGCTGGCCAGTGCCAGGGCCGGGCAGGAATTACCTCATGGCTGCAGTTCCCAAACCAGCAAAGTGGGAGCGTGCAGGGAACGGTGAGACTGTTGTGTGGGACACAGCGCAGTGGAGGCTCTGGGTCATCGCTCCTTGGTGGTTTATGGGCTCAGCCAGGAGGGCAGAGGAAACATCAGGAGGGACTTGAGCACTTCAAACAGAACCAAAGGATGGTTCAGGCTGGAAGGGACCACAGGAGGTCACCTAATCCAACCTCCCAGCTCCCCTGGAGCACGTCACTCAGGGTTGCGTGCAGGTGGGAAGGAGATGCACGTGCTCAGCAAGGGCTATTTTGGATAACCCTGCACAGAGCCATGTTCCAGCCTCTGGGGAGCACCCAGGAATCGAGCAGGCTGCTGTAAACCAGCTAATCTACAACCAGGACATCTGATATGGAGCTGGTCCCTATCTATCTGCTGTTAAGTGTCAAGGAAGATAAATGGCTCTTGGGACATAAACTCAACCTCAGCCAAGAATTCCTTTTCAGAGGGAAACAATTCACTGGCTCATATGTTCACTAAATGTTTTCTTCTGAAGGCTGGAGGAAAAAATCCATACTATTTTAAGAATTTGCTGCTGGCACTGATGACTCCAGCCTGGATGCTGAGGCCCTTTGGGCAGTGATTCTCCCCATACCAGCCCCAGCCCAGGCAGGTGAGCCCTCTCTTCTGCAGGTGGAAAGGGCCAATATTAATTCTGTGGCAGATGCAGAATTCCTCCCACCATCAGGGCAGCAATTTTGGACAGAAGACAGAGGGCCATAAAGTCAGGAGGCAGAAGGCAGTAGCTTTATTTTAGGAATAGCACGTAGGCATTGGGGTCGAGACTGAATTGTGAATATACAGAGTCCCGTTATCAAACCATATAACCAGAAGTTCTGGTTCTTTGAAAATATTCGCATAAAAATACCAAAGGGGTTGGGGTTCTAACTATCCTGGAAAGTTACAACATGTAGCAAAATCTATGTACAGCGTTTTCTGTCATGACAGCTTCAAAAGAACCTCCGGTGGTTTAAACAACGGGTGTTTTTAAATAAAATAAAATTTAAAAAAAAAAATCAAAGAAAGGAAAAGGAAAGAAAAAAAAAATCACTGGAATGCAGTGTGCAACATCCAAGAGGGAAAACGGAGCAGAGGGAGCGTGGCCTTGTCACCGCCGTCGGGGCAGGGACAGGGCTGGACCTCTGGGAACACAAGGCTACACACTACCTGGCACTTAAAGCTGTATAAACGGAGAACACTTGTGAAAATATACTTCACTTTCTACAGCAGGGTTTAAAAAAAATACCCAGACCCGGAGATTGGATGGTCGTGAGGTCTCCCATAAATAATGCACCGGTCGGTGTTGTGTCCTTGAGCTGCAGGACGAGCCCTTGCTCGGGGTGGCAGGAGGGGTCCCTACACTGGGGTTTGCTGGGGGGCTTCCAGGGGGTGGGATGTGGGAGCAGGACGGGGTTGGGAGGCTCTGCTTTGCACAGTGTCCCACCACAGCAGCTCTGGGGGCACCCTGTCACCCTCCCAGCCCCAGGGACAGCTCCTGGGGATTCAGTGACAACCAGACCTCGGTGGAAGATGGACGTGCACCTCGAGAGAAGGACATGAACACTGGAAGGTGGACGAGCTCACTTCTGGAGTTCCCTGGGATAGTCACCATGAGCAGTAAAGGGACTCAAGGTCCAGCCCTTGGCAGTGACTGGAGGAGGGCAGGGGATGCCTTTCCTGCTGTCTCTGCTGTGCCTTGGGGAGGCACTCGGGGCTGCAGAGAACTCCCACTCATTTTCAGCTACCAGGGGTTCTGTGCTTGCCGAGGAGGCACCAAAATGCTCAGGCATTTCTGGCTGCTGGCGAGTTCCAATAAGCCTTGTGCTGATGGTGTTAAACTCTTGAGAAGCTTCCAAGATCCATCAGCCTCTGGCACAGCTTTAAGCAAAGCTGATGGGCAGGATGAAGCTGGGTGGGGTTAGACCAGGTCCATACTTGGGACCACATGGACACGTCAGGAGGGTTCTGCAGGATCCTGTTGCTTTCCACTGCCACTAGCTGGCAAGGGCAGGGATTAAAGCCTCCAGGCCACCTCCAGGGATGTCTGCTCCACTGCTACAGCCTGCTCAGGTGGAGCTCCAGCCCAGGTGCTGTGCTGCAGGGCAGACAGGATTGGAGAGGGACTGGAGAGGAGCTCAGCAGTGTTGTTACGCAGGGTCCCAGGGCAGCAGGCACTGATGGCATCCCTTCTCCTCATCCCCCCACATCCCCTTCCCTGCCTGCCCTGCTCTGGCTTCCCAGGGACTCTGTGGCTGGGCTTTAACCAGAGAGAGCCTGGGAAGAGCCCCCCGTGCTCAGGCTGTGGCCGTGGGGATGTGG
>JAWWES010000035.1:15288306-15300837 GCA_035583135.1 Lophotriccus pileatus | reverse complement strand
GACTCTGTGGCTGGGCTTTAACCAGAGAGAGCCTGGGAAGAGCCCCCCGTGCTCAGGCTGTGGCCGTGGGGATGTGGGAACTCCAGATGGGTCTGAAATCCTCGGCTCAGTAATCCACTGGAAATGGAGGGCGGTAAAAGAGCTGTCACCAAGCCAGTGCAGTGTTTACCCTGGTGTCCCTGTGCCTCCCCCTCACACCCCCCACTGTCACCCACTGCCTGCTCAGCGTCCTCCTGCCCCGACCCCTCCGTCCGTGGCTCTGCAGGGTGGGAGCAGGTGGCAGCAGCGTTATTTACAACCAGACTGGACAGGAGCAAATTGCACTTTGTTGGCAATGAACTGTTGCAGCTCGGGCCCCTCACCAGGCGAGGGGGGAGGTCATCCTGGGGCTGCGCTGGCTCTCGCCCCCCTGCACGTCACTGAGAGCCCGCTGTGGGGAGAGAGAGAGGGGTCAGTGTGGGGCAGGGGCAGCTGCTGTGGGCAGGGAGGAGGTTTCAGAGTACCCAGACTGCCCAGAGAAGCTGTGGCTGCCCCACCCCTGGAAGTGTCCCAGGCCAGGTTGGACAGGGCTTGGAGCAATTTCATCTAGTGGAAGGTGTCATGGGTGGGACTGGATGGGCTTTAAGGTCTGTTTCAAACCAAACTCTTCTGGGATTCTATGAACAGCTTCATTACCCTCCCTGGGGCTGGTGCTTGAGCCCTCCCTCAGCCTCCCACACCTGCCAGTCAAGCTGTATGTTAGAAAAACTGCCCCTTGCAGACACTCGGGTACAGGTGCTCACAAAACCCCACCTCATTCCCACCGCTCAAAGGCAAGCGAAACACCTCACTGCCACTGCACAGGGGACCCCTGGCTGGCCCTGAAAGGTTCAGCTCACCTCAAACTTGCTCATGAATTCTGCAAAGATGCCAAAGAAAGCTTCAGAAGTCGTCATTTTCGAGTCTTCCCCGAAAAAGGACAACACCTTGCTGAACTCCTCCATGGCCTTGTGCTGCAGGTCGTCCAGGGACCGCATGGCAGGCTGGGCACTCTCCAGGAAGGACTGAGGGAACTGGCTTAAGGACAAACAGCCATTCCCTGGGTCTGGTACGGATCAGGATCACTCAGCAATCTCTTATCAAAGGGCTGAGTGCCAGCTCAGGTGTCACACACACGTGTGGAGGGGCTGGCACGCTCAGCTTGTCCCTGACAGGGCTGATCCGAGGGACAGAGAACCCAGCACGTCCCTGCACCGGGGCTGGGCCATGGAGGGGCACCACGAGTACTGAGGGGGTGCCAGACACGGCCCTGCTGCTTCCCAAGGAGCCACAAAGGCACCAGAGTGGTTTTACCCGAGGGCAGCCACCCACACGGGAGGGCTGCCAGAAGGATACGGTCATGACGACGGCGAACCGGTCCTCCGCGGTCGCCGGCATGTTGTGACAGGCCATCTGGATGTCACTGACCGTGCTGTGCAGGTCCTTCAGGTCGGCTGTCAGCGTCCTCTGGTTCACTGCAGGAGAAGACAGCAGTCACAGGGGCAGGGATGGACACACAGGTACTCGGCAGGGGACAGGGGGACACGGGACAAGGGGTGATACAGCGGCATCACCCAGACCTTCCACAGGTGGAAATGTACTGCTCCAGGCCTGGATTTGTTCCTTTGTTTATCCACTGTAGCACTAATTCCCAAGGGAATTCCTCACAAACAGCAGGGGATGGTGTGCAATGAGAATGCAGCTTGTGCTTTGCAGAGATTTATAGCGTTATTTAAATTCACAGAATCGTGGGATTATCTGGTTTGGAAAAGCCCTCTAAGATCATCCAGTCCATCCATTCCCCCAGCACTGCCAAGGCCACCACTGCCCCATGTCCCCAAGCACCACATCTACACTTTTAAATCCCTCCAGGGATGGGGATTCCACCACTGCCCTGGGCAGCTGTGCCAGGGCTGGACAGTCCTCTCCATGAAGGAATTTTCCCAATATCCCTGACACAACTTGAGACCATTTCCCTTTGTCCTGTCCATTGTTCCCTGGCAGCAGAGCCTGACCCCCACCTGGTTCCACCCTCCTGTTTAGTAGCTGGAGAGAGCCAGAAGGTCCCCCCTGAGCCTCCTTTTCTCCAGGCTGAGCCCCCCCAGCTCCCTCAGCTGCTCCAGCCCCTTCCCAGCTCCGCTCCCTTCACTGACACCAGTGGATGCAGAACAACCCCAGCATCTGTGTGACTGTGTTTTATTGCAGTGAACAGAGCTGTGTGACCCTTAATCAAGGTGGCAGAGCTGTGACTGGACTGTGACCCCCCCAGGGCACTGCACTCCCGGTGCCGGGGCGATGCAGCAGCAGTGCTGCCGGGATGGAGGGAGCAGCCGCCGGGTGGGGCAGAGCAGCTCCCGGCACTTCCACCTCCTGTGCCTTCTGTGCACTTACAGAGTGTCCCTGAACTTGGGAATCCCGTTTTCAAGCCAGAAGGGAAGTCCAGATCAGGGGACGGAGCCTTGTCTCGGCACTGCCACGTGTGGCGGTGAGGACGGGTGGCACCTCCCCTGTCGCTGAGCTCGTCCCTTCCTACCCTGCCCTCTCACTCGGGACTATTCCTCGCTTGTTTTGGCTCCATCCTGCTCGTGCCAACGCTGTGCAGCCCAGAGCTGACCCCAGACCCAAACCAAACCACGAGGCAGCGCAAGGAGACTTGCGGGCGCTTCTCCTCCTTTACCTTTGGCAGCGAGCGGCACCGTGGGAAGATCCTTGGCAAAGCCCAGGAGCTCTGGGAAGTGTTGGCTGAGGGATTTGGCAAGAATGTGCAGGAAGGTGGATTTCCCATCCACAGTCTTGGTCGTGTTCAGCTGCAGGGAGCAGAAGCAGTGAGGAGGGGCCCTGCACGGGCAGGGGGTGTCCCCACACCCACCCCACGCTCACGTGCGCGGCCGTGCCCGGCCACGTGGCTAATGGTTAAATGGCACAGGTAATGTTTACACAGCATGCACACCCAGAGCAGCAGCCTGGAGATGCTCCCTCCCCCAGGGCAGGGCTGCCCCCCTGCCCCCCCATCCCTCAGGATTCCCACCACAAACCCACGTGGGACCAAAACCTCCTTCTCCCACCCCACAGCCTGAGGTTGGGTTCCCCACCACCCTGAAGCACCAAACCCCCAGGAGGGTCTGTCTGAAGTCACCCCTAAGGGTCATCCCAGCTCCCTGTGCCCCGTGGCAGCCGCTGTGCCCAGGTTTGCTGCTCAGGGCACTCACAGCTCCCCGTGGCTGTGCCTCCTGCCCCAAAGGAACCTGCCCTGCCTCACCTCGGTGAGGAAGTTGATTTTAAAGCCTGTTGTTTTGCTGGTCTTGGGCTGCCCGTTGTTCAGGTAGTTTCCCATCGCCAGCACGAACTGCAGAGAGAAAACCAGGGAAATGAGGGGCTGGTGACCTGTATCATCCCACTGCCCGGCTCCTGGGGCTCTGAATTCTGTTCACCACCCATTAATGTACAAACAGCCACTGCCCCAAAGGATTTAAGGAATTTTCGAGGGGTTACTGGCCAGGAGCCACCAAGGAGGTTCATCTCTCCTCTGGAAATGCATTTGGTCACATGGTGACCTCATTTATCCCACCTGCTTTTTTTTTAAAGGCAAAACCAAATGAATTACTGAATGACAGTAATTTGGGGCAGCTCATCTCAGGAGGGTCAAGGAGAAGCTGCAGTGGGATTTGTGCTCTCTCTGCCGGGCACAGCCTGTCTCAGGATGCCAAAATCACCTTTGGGCACCTGCCCACACCACAGCAGGGGATGGACCCTGGTCCAGCTGGTTCCAGAGGGACCCAAGGCTGGAGCTGCCCTGCACTGCCCAGGGATGCTCCTGTGGGATGCTGAGGGCCCATAGGGACTGTTACAAGAAGCAAGGACTGCTCTGACCTCCAGGATTTTTGCCAGCTTCTTGCTGCTTTTCAGCTCTAGAGAGGCCTTGCAGATGCACTCGTAGCTGGCTTTGATCTCCTCTGTCTTCTCCTGCAGGGTGGTCTTGAAGTGCAGGCTGCGCAGACGGATCTTGTACTCGGGCACTGACAGCATCTGGGAGCAAAAGGAGCAGAAAGGGACCATCCCCATCAGCCCCAATCCCTCCTACACGGTGCTTTTCCTGGCATGTTGCCCTGGACATGGAAGCAGGATGCACTTGCTCAGCACAGGTGACACGTGGAGCAGCTGGGCCAGTTTGGTGCCATGGGATGGGGAGTTTCACACCCACATCCACGAGTGGCTTTGTCAACAGACACTGAATCAGAGCTGGGCCAAGGCACTCTCACCACGAAGTGGGGTAACTCTTCGGTTCCAAACCAGCCCCCAGGGGAGCTGCCAGACCCCTCAGGCATCCCCCCGAGCACCTCTCACCCACGGTCACAGTGACCAGTGCCACCAGCTGTCAGGGGACACACGCAGACCCCGCTCCCGGGGCACGGCCCTGCCCGCAGGTACCTGCAGCACAAACTGGTCGGGCTCGCTCAGCTTGCCGGGGTTCTCCTTGTAGCTCTGGAAGCGCTGCACCTCCTCCCCGTCCGGGGCGTAGAGCAGCAGCTGCTTGATGTGCGACGGCTCCAGCCGGTCCGTCTCCATCGTCATCAGGATCTGGCGCAGCTCGATGTGCGACAGCTTGAGGTGGGCTATCAGGATGGCTGGGGGCAAGGGAGGGGGGTCACTGGGAGGGGAGGAGCACAGGACCCCTGTCCTGGGCTGGCCATGCCGGGGACAGACCACCCAGGAGGGAGCTCAGTCCCTCCACCCTGCGAGGGTGGTGCTTTCTCCATGTGCCCACTGGGAGAGGAAGGGCTTTCTGCTGCCACAGAGGCTGCAAGGGGACCTTAAGAGTCACTCTGGTCCTGCAGGACCCTCCAGAGCACTGCATCACGTCATGTGTGTCACCCACACAGTCAGGGTGGGCTGCACTGGAAACAACCCCCTCTCCCACATTCCCTGCAGCCAGGGGGTCAGGGGATCAGGGTCTTGTAGGTCCCACCCAGCAATCCCACCCTCCTTCCTACCAGAAGCACATCCTGGAGAGGCAGCACTGTCCCCTCACTGCCCCACTTCACCCCAGGGGCCATGAAGACTCTGCCCCCTCCCTCCCCAGCCAGCGAGTCACATCCCATCTCCAACCTTTCCCATAAAGGTGACTTCTTCCCCTTAATGGGGTTGAACCCAGCCTGGAGGGGCTCTGGGCTGCAGGAAGGATCCATCCCAGCCAAGCTGTGCTCATGGGATCATGCCCATGGGATTGTGCCCATGGAATAGTGCTCATGGGACTATGCTCACGTGGCCTCCTTCCCTTTACCTTTCCAGTTCTCTACATCCCTGGTCCCACCTGGCCTGTTTTGGGGGCACCTTCCCTGTGGAGTTTACTTACATGTGTTGTAGGCCTTTTTGTGGGACAAAATTTCAACCACGTCTTTCTTTTTAAAGTTTTCAGGCAAGAGAGTCGGCTCTGGAAGAGAAACTGAAAGATTTAATCACGGGTAAGGACGGGCTCAGCCGGCTCCAGCGGGAAGAAAACTGTCCTGAAAACAATGAAACCATGAATGAAAAGAGATGCTTTGCACACAGCAGTGGCCCCGGAATCCTTGAATTCTGTGATTCAAAGATCTCCTCAATGGAGGACTCAGTTGGCGCTGAAAAAGGTAAAACGAGAGGTGAAACACACAGAAAACCCCAGACTGCCCAGAAAACATCCCCACAAAGGTGTTCCCTGAGAAGAATCCCATTTTATCCCACCTCCACTACTCTGCACCTCCAGCCTGGGTTTGTGGCACCCAGAAACTCCGGTGGGTGGGACCTCCCAGCCCGTGGGGCTTCAGGAGACCCCAGTGCCAGAGCAATGGGCAGGGAGCTCCAGACCCTGCTGTAGCTCTGGAGGGAAAGTAACATATCATATGTGTGAAAAGAAAAGTGCTGCTTGTGATGGTTTCTATGGACACAGGAATGTTTTCATGGCTTTTTCAGCATTTCCAGAGTTCTCAAGCACCGGAGCTGCAGTTGCTGAAACCCTCCAGCCGAGTTTCACCACCCAGTGAAACGTGGAGAGAAACCAGATCATGGCAGCAAAGACAATTAAGAGAGATGGTGAAACCATCTCCACCTTAATGATCCAGTGTGCCACCAGCCACAAAATCCTGCGTATGAACAAGTTCATGCCATGTGTGATGTCACAAACCAGGCATTGCCTTACTGCCCATCAAGCCCCAGTTCCTCCCAGCTCTGCCCAACTGCCCAGTCTCTGGCTGGTACTGGGACCTACCCTGGGGCTCAGGTACTTACTTGTGGGTTTCTGTGTCCCAAAGTGCAGCTCCAGGTCGAGGTATTTGACCATATCACTCAGCTTGTCGTAATCCGAGTCTTCCCCGAGCTGCAGGAGGAGGAAGAGTCAGGAGCTGTGCTGGCACAGGGAACAGCCCCACAGTGCCTGCCTGTGCTGGGCCCATTCCCTGTCCCCCACACCGAGCTCTGTGTCCCCAGAAGAAACCAGGACAGGGTGCTGGCACTGTCCTGTGACTGGAGGCTCGGCCACTGCCTCGCAGCTGAAATCCTGCAGAGCATCTCTGCCTTCACTTGCTACTTGGGCACAATTCCTCACTGACAAAATCCAGAAACTTCAGGAATTTTTTGCTCAAAAAAAAAAAGATCACTGGGAAAATCATCTTTGTTTCTGGAGTGCCAGACAGAGGGATCTGCAAGATTTCAAGTGCCTGTGGGGCTGGAAGATGGCTCCACAGCTTCCCCCTTGCCACTCAGGGCACGGAAAATACGGCTTGTGCTGATCACCAGGAGACAGGCTGGGAGTTAAAGCCCAGCGAGGCCAGTTCTGCACCACTTCAAGTCCACGATGCCAAAGGATTGTCACGTTTCATCCCACCCCTCACCTCTGCTTCCCCCCTCCAGTGTTCTCCCATCACTCTGCTCCAACCATCTTCATTGTTTCCCACTGATAAAACCTCCCACAGCTGCAGAACCTCCCTGAGGGCAGGAAAGCACGTGCTCCCCAGGACACTGCAGCCTCTCCAGGGCCTCTCCCATCCCCGCAGCTCAATCCAAACAATGAAAAGGATGAAAAGAAGCCCCGCACAGGTGAGCACTCCCGGAGCACGGCTGGGACACCCACCCCACCCCGCTGCCGGGCCATACCTGGCCCCAGATGGTGCCCTCCGAGTTCTCCACCTGCTCCCAGCGCAGCCTCTTGACGCTCATGTGGTTGGACTCGCTGCGGCGGTGCAGCAGCCCCCGGTGCAGGGGGGGCGCGCAGGGCACGGGCGGGGGCGGCGGCGGGGGCGGCGGGGGCGGGATGGGCTGCAGGTGGCTCACCCGGGATGTGGGGGCCGGCGCCGCGCCCGCCGTCGCGGCCTCCGCCTTGCCGGGGACGGTCTGGGGGTCGTGGAACTGCAGGGGGGGCGGGGGCGGCGGGGGGCTGAGCGGGGGCGGGGGGATGTGGTCGGAGAGCGTGGAGTAGGTCAGGGAGCTGCCCTCGTCGCTGCTGCTGATGTACTCGCTGCTGCTGACGTCGTTGGTGACATAGCTGCCCTGGTCATCCTGGAAACTCATCTGGGTGAGGGAGAGAGGAGAGGCTGGAGGTGGCACGTCCTCCTCCATCCCCCCAGCCCTCGGGGCCCCCCAGGATGCGTCCCCAGCAGCTGCACCATCAGGGCACCAAAGCCCACCTTGAACGCCCCGTGCCACCCTCACCTCCTCGTAGTCGTTCTCAGGAGTGAGGAAATCATCCACCACGGTGACGCGGTGTCCCAGCTGCTCGCTGAGGGCGTCCAGGAACCGATCGGTGTCGCGGCTGCGGGGGGGCCTGGAGAAGGTGAAGAGCTTCTTCCGTCGCGACAGAGGGCTGAGCGAGTAGTGGCGGTGCTTGGGGGACGGGGCCGGGCTGCTGTCGAGGCTCACGTAGGGGTTGGACTCGGTGCTGCACGGGGAGGCCACGCTGCTGTGCAGGCGGTAGTAGCACTGCTGGGAGCCCAGCGGCTCGCTCGGCCACGACAGCCCCATGCCCGGCTTGCGAGCACCTGCGGGACAGAGCGCTGCGAGGGGTCCTGCGCGGCGGCCCTGCAGCCCCCCGGGGGACACGAGCCCCTGCCCCGCACAGAGCGTGCTGAGAGGGAGCGGGAATGTCCCGGGGTAGTGCCCTGTGCCCCACAGCAGCACTCTGGAACCCCACAGCATCCACCACCCCACACACTCTGCTGCCCTCCCGCAGCTGCAGCTTACACGTAGCACTGTCACTGCTCCTTTGTAAAAAAGGCACCAAGAGGTGCCAAGAGTTGTCTTCTCCTCCACGTGCCCGGCCAGCAGCACCCACCACCCCCCGGGCCCATCCCATACCCCCTCAGCCGGCGGTACCTGCGGCCTGTGCCCGCTCCTGGGCCGGGGGCGACGTCCCGTGCAGGGCAGCGCTTCCCACCTTGCCAGCAAAGCCGCCGATCAGGCGGTTCTCCAGCTCTGCGTACACAGCCGACATCTGGGAAAGGGCACGGAGCTGCTGCCATGCCTTGTGGGGACCCCCAGAGACCTGCAGCGTCCTGAGGGCAGGACAGCCCCCACAGACCCACCAGTCCCCATCTCTTACTCTTTCAAGGGGGGTTTCACCCCAGCCCGGGCCACTCTGGCTTTTCTGAATACCCTCACTGTTAATTAATTAACTGTCTGTTAAAAAGGCAGACACCAGCCTCATTAAAGGTGACTAATTGCCCAGGGAGGTGACCTCAGAGAGGGCTCCAAGGCAGGGACACTGTCAACCAACAGCAGGTATTTACCCACAGACACATCCTTCCCCATTCCCTTTTTCCTGCTTTCCTGTGTTAACAGTAAAGGAATCAAGCTGTTGACCCTGCCCGTGGATGCAATGGTCCCACACACACCAGCAAAGCTCTCCCAGCGTCCCCCCCATCACACCATTTTGGGGTTGGGTGTCTCCGGGAGGGATGTGCCGTCACCAGCCTGTCTCTCTCCCGGGATCAGGCGAACTGGGACCTCCACGGTGTCGCTGCCTGGGGAAGGAAGAGACAATCCAGTCACTCCTCTGTGTGTGCCCCCACCTCCCACTGGCCCTGGCCTGTCAAAGTCCCCCCGTCTCCTTCTGGGACCCGCAGTGACCTCCCTGCCCCAGCTGCCATCTGGGGGTCCCGAGGGTCAGCACGGCAGTTCCAGGCTGCTCTGCTGTTCCCTCGGGGCAGCTGAGGACAGGGCTGCTCCCCACAGCTGGCCAACATCTGCCCGCCCAAGCAGCTTCCCTCCAGCACACCCAGCTGTCGGACGCTCCCCGTGCTCTAATCCCCACCAGAGAGGCTCCTCGGAGGCAGGCTGGAACATCTTCCCCAGGAACACCACACGGCCAGGAGGTCCTGCCAGGGAGGTCACGGGGAGGTCGTGGTGGGGAGGTCGTGGTGGGGAGGTCGTGGTCAGAAGCCCTGAGCAGAGCCCAAGGGCCCTCTGCCATCAGCCCAGAGCGATGGGGGCCAGGCTGGCACCGTGTCCTCTGAAGGGAGGGAGGGTTTGTGCCGTGAATGCGGCTCACCAAGAGTCTCAGGGTGGCCCTGAACCATGATCTTATTCCTCACACGGATTTCACCAATGCTGTTTTCCCTGTGAATCTGATGGGATCTGAGAATGCTCACAAGGAAGCTAAAAACTGTGTCCTCCAGAAGGGGGGGCTCAGACCAGCAGGACCAGTTCACATCCAAGCAATGGAAGGGACTGGAAACAACGTTCACCCTCAGGCCTGGTGGCATCTTATTTAATTGGTTATTTAGGGTTATTTCAATGTGGAATTGCTGTCCCTGGAGGTGTTCAGGAAGCGACTGGAGGTGGTACCCAGTGCTCAGCTCTAGTTGACAAGGTGGTGATTGGTCAAAGGTTGGACTTGATGATCTTGGAAGCTCAACCCCCCATCCCAGCCCCCTCCTCCCCACAGCCCCGATCACCCACCTGCAGCCCCCCCTTCCTCGGGGCGGGGGGTTCGGAGGCTGCCCCGGCACAGGGAGGCCCCTCGGACGGAGCTGCGGTACCGATCCTCCACTTCTGCCTCGGCTGCATCAAGAGACACCTTTGTGAGGCAGGGCCAGACCCCACAGCTCCCTCCACCACAGCACAGCGCTCCCCCAGACCCAGCAGACTGGGGGCTGCCAGCTCCTGGTAGCCACTCCCTCCATCCTACACCATCCCTGGGGAGCTGAGCAGGTTCCAGACGCTCCTGCCCAGCACAGGGCAGGGATGGATGCAAACAAACACTTTTTCCAGCAGGATTGGCATTGACCAGCTCATGGGGCACATGAAACTCCAGCTGGTCCCAGCAAACTCTTTCCTGACCTAGCAGGACAAGAGAGAAGTGGGGCCAGCTCTGGAAGGTCCATGCATTGGCCACGTGCAGGTCAGGGTGGCAGCTCGGGGAGGCTCGGGCTTGCAGCAGGATGGAGGCACCAGAGCATCTCTGAGGGACCCAACAGAGCCTGGCACAGACATCAGAGATCACCGGAGTTTGGGACTGAGGAGAAGGACCAGCCCAAACTCAGAGATCTCTGCCAGTGCACTTCCAGCACAGGCACACAGAACAGACCAGAACAGCCAAAACTTCCCGTGGTCACAGAAGTTTGAGAAACGTTCACCTGAGAAACTGAGAGGAGTCAGGGACCAGCCTGGAACTGGGAACAGCCTGAAAGAGCCTGGGACAGAGAGACCTACTCCTGTGCTTCCCTCCTCCCCTGGCATGGGGACCTGGTCTGTGTTCCTGAAATACAGCTCCAAACTTCTTCATTTATACACTAATAAATCCTTGGGAAGCTAAAGCCCATCCTGTAGGCTGGGCCATGACTCTGCACACACCAAGTGTGTCTGAGAGCACCACCCCAGGGTGCAGCAGCACAGGAGTCCACGCACCACAGGCAGGATTTACACGGGATTTAGAGTGTTTACTGCTAAAATAACTGTCTTCCTCCAAAAGTATCTCCTCAAGCAACATCCCTTTTACCTTCACTGAGTCTGAAATGAACACATCAGTGGAAACAGCTGAGAACAGAAGAATTTGGAAGCAATTAAGCGCCCAAATGCACAGATTAAGACATTCCACTTCAAATTTTCCCTCAGCAAACCAACCACTGCAGGGTTTGTGCTGCCACAGAACCGAGTGATGGTGAGGGGACAGGAGGACCAGGGAGAAGGAGGATCATCACCAACTGCCTCTCTCATCACCTCTAACGACCCGAGCAGCTCCCGAAAGCCTTGGCTCCCAGAGACACCGTCCCTCCTCTCAGTGCAGTTCCATTCCAACACTACACAGTTCCCACAGTCCCAGGGACATGGGGGGACACGGCGGGTCCGTCTCCGATCATAGGGACTTTCCTCTCACCTGCCAACGACTTGTACCCAAGAAACCTGTCAATCTTTTGCTGGCAGTGCTCCTGCTCCTCGTAGGTCAGCAGCTGGTAGACAAACTGCCAGATGACTTGCTTGGCCGGTGTGTCCAGCACCGGGTACACATCCACAATGAGAGTGTCAATATTCCTGCAGAAGGGCAAAGAGAGGGCTGGGCAGGGAGAGCATCCCCACGGCACAGCCCCCATGGCACAGCCCCCCATGGCACAGCCCCCACGGCACAGCTCCACCACCTCCGGGACCTCGGCTGATTCTCTGAGTGAGAAGAGTGAGGAAGCACCAGAAAGCAGAGAGAAAACCCTGGAAAGGCCCAAATTTTGGCCAGCAGCAGGTAGGCAGGCTGAGGGGGAAATGCACCAGGGAGGGTGGCTGGGCTGGCAGCCTCGCAGGGCTGAAGATTTCCATCTCATTTTGGCTCTGTGGTGGGTAGAGATGGGGAAAGGGCTGTTGGGAACAGCAGGGCTGAGCACCCGATCCAGGGAGGAGAGTAGAACTGCCTACAACAGGAAGAAATTCCTCCCCTGTGAGGGTGGGAAGGCCCTGGCACAGGTTGCCCAGAGAAGCTGTGGCTGCCCCATCCCTGGGAGTGTCCAAGGCCAGGTTGGATGGGGCTTGGAGAAACCTGGGATAGTGGGAGATGTCCCTGCCCATGGCAGGAGGTGAGACTGGAAGACCTTTAAGATCCCTTCCAACCCAAATCATTCCATGATTCTATGACATTCTAAAACACTGCTGGAAGACCAAGCAAGGGCAGGAAACAAGGTCACTGTTGAATCTGGAGAGTGCCAGGGGATCGGTTTGGATCCCTGCAGCAGGACAGGGGGATGTGCTCCACGGCAGGACAAGGGCTCTGCCAGCCACAGCCGTTCCCGTGCTGCCACCGAGGGGGTGTTGCAGCTGAGACGCTGAGAAGAGTGAGAAAACAAGGATGGAACGTGGAGAGATTTACTGCAAGAGGTGGAACAGGGACAGCTGGACAGCAAGAGAGCCTGCACTGGGGGGACCAAGAGATCAGGGGTGACCGAATTAACCTCCACAGCTGAAGGGTCTGCCCTGCCCTGCAGGTACGCCCAGGGGAACAGCAGCTGGGGACAGCAGAGCTCGCTGTGACTGCCTCCCAGCACAGCCCTGCCTCTGCTGGACACC
>JAWWES010000035.1:15273129-15288299 GCA_035583135.1 Lophotriccus pileatus | reverse complement strand
CCCAGGGGAACAGCAGCTGGGGACAGCAGAGCTCGCTGTGACTGCCTCCCAGCACAGCCCTGCCTCTGCTGGACACCAGCTCTGGCCAGGCACTGCTGCAGGCCGGGCACCAGCACGGGAGGAGCGGAGCCGCCCCGGAGTTACCGATGTTGGAAGAAGCCCTCCAGCGCCTTGCAGACGGTGTAACGCTCGGCTGGGGTCAGCAGGTGCTCCAGCTGCTGCGTGAAGGTCCTTCCTTGAATCTTGATGCTAGAGGGGAGAATCTCTGCAACCCACTGCAGGGAGGTGAGGGAGGAGGAGCTGCTCGGGGACTCGGGAGAGTCAGAGTCTGCAAAAAAAAATTCCGTCTTTCCTTGGTTTCTTTTGAGGGCAGTGGAGCAGTTTGAGTGCCACTGGCTCTGTACTCTGAAGTAGGTCAGATTGGATGGGGTCTGGAGCAAGCTGGTCTAATGGAAGGTGTCCCTGCCCATGGCAGTGGGGTGGAATGAGGTCATCCTTAAGGTCCCTTCCAAACCGAAGCGTTCTGGGATTCTGTGGTTAGAGGAAGCAATGAGCCGCTGGGTTTTGTTTCTGGCACACATGCAAACGAGTCGGCATCCCAGTGCTCCTAATGTGGGACTAAGGGCAGTCCATTGCTGCTCCAGAGGGAAGAGCCAGTCCCTAACTCCTGGTCTCTGCATTGTGGAGCAGCCCCCCAATACCACACTGACCCTCCTGCCTCCACAACTCTGGAGCTGCAGCAGCGCCCACGCTGTGCCCTGGGCTGAGGTGCTGCTGACACCACCCCAGTGCCCCAACACCCTCAGCTCCTGCTGCCTCCTCAGCAGCAGTGAGTGAATTATTGATCCCAGCAGCAGGATAATTATCCTGCGGAGCACAGCCCATCCACAGCCACGGGATTGCGCAGCCACCACGGACGCGGGGTTGGGTTACCGCGGCCAAGAACGCGGCACAGACACGGAAAGGACGTTGGCAGGGGACACCAAGGACAATCACACAGCAGGAGGAGCCCTCCTGGAGAGCAGCCATGCCTGAGATCCAGCCTGATCCCAGAAAGCAAGCAGACATGTGCCCGGGGCAGAGGAGCGTCCCCCCAGGCAGCGCCTTAAACCTGCTGAGCCCACGGAGGTGCTCAGCAATCCCCTCCTGCACCAGGAACCGAGGAGCTGGCGGGGGTTTCTGCCGCTCCAGACCCTCCTCCCCACCCTTACCATTGGAGATGTTGACGATCCCCTCTTCCACCACCAAGGTGGGCATCGCCCCACTGCCCTGCAGCATCGACACCACCTTGTCGTGGGAGCAGTTCCTGCGGGCACAGGAGAGCCGGGTCAGCGCTGCCTGTCCCCGTGGGCAGCAGCTCCCAGGAGGGCAGCAGGGAGAAGGAGCTTGCAGCTGCCTTCATTTATCCTGGAACAGCCTCCTCGTGCTGCTCAGAGCCATGGTTGGGACGTGCTGTGGTTCCCCCGGTTTCTCTCAGTGTTTGCTTGCTCTTACCTGAGCTGCACAGAAGGGAGCTGCTGAGAGAGAGAGCCTGGATCACGCCCCATGAGTGGGCTCCCCACTCTACCTACCCCGAGGAATAACCACAGGGATGCCTGTGGAGCTCATGGCACAGGAAGCCAGTTAAGCTACACCCAGACCCAGAAAATGAATTTTCCTTTAAGTGACACAGAGCTGCGGGTCTCTCCTTGCCTGTCCTAATTCCACACGAGAAGAAAATGCAAGGGGAATATAAAGTGTAATTTTGTAGGCAAAAAAAATCTTGGTCTGCCCTTGGAGAAGGGTATGGGACAATGACTGCCAAAACAGGCTCAGAGGACAATCCTCAACCCGGCTCCTCTATTTTCTGGCAATGCTGCATCAGCCAACAGTTTGCTGGATCAGCTGAAACGTGAGAACCTGGGCCCTGACAGAGGCAGCATCAGATGTTTAACCTTTAAATATTCATCACTCTCTCTTATCCTGTAGCCTCCTCGAACCCTTTGCTTTTGTGTGGAAAGACCAACCAAGGACACGGGGGCTGCTGCCCTGACCTGGCGAGGGGCACGTGCTCTTCTGGTTCCACTGCTTTGGTGCACAAATAACACAGAGAAGAAGTAACTTCTGGGTGGAAATGAGATTCCCATGTGGCTTAAAGCTTATGGTCTCACCCTGGGAGTGATTCACGGGCTGGATGGTGCTCTGCTGCTTTCAAAAGCAGAACCCCAGGTGTTTAACACATACAGATTAACTCAGAGGGGCTCAGATCTCTGGGGTGGGCTGCAGTCAGAACCCCAGTTATACAGACTGCCCTGCATTATTTGCACAGAGAAATCAGAGGAGGAGCAGGGATGGAGAGAAACGCTACTCTTAGAGTCAGATTTTGTAAAAGAACATCAAAAGAGCAAAACCCTTCATGCACCACAGCAGGCACCTCTCCAGGACCGGCAGCTCTCGTTCCTCTGGCACAAGAGTGACCAGACCCGTGTGCTCAGCCCCTGCCACCCCAGCCCCTCGGCCCAGGGGTGCTGCAGAGCTCTCACCTCATGTCCAGACCGTTGAGGAACAGGATCCTGTCTCCAGCTTTGAGAGCAGCCTTCTCTGCCGGGCTCCCTAAACACACAGGGACAGCAGGGGCTTCAGCTGGTGCCACCAGCTTGGGATGGGACCCTTCACCCAGCTGGGTGTCCTGGGACCCTTCACCCAGCTGGGTGCCAGCACCCTGCACTGGGAACACGGGTGTCATTTCAGGACATTCACTGAGCACAGATTTTCCACTTTTCAAAACAAGGGGTGGATGAAGCCAAACTAAATTGTACCAAAGATGCTCATTATTCCATTGGGAAAACTCCACCACAGAGCCCTGGAGAGGTCCAGCACTTAACATTTCAAGTTCAAGGCGAGATCAATAAGTGACTTTGAACCTCGTGGCTGGAACTGTTCTTACCTGGCAGGACAGACTCGATCCACACTGGGGCATGGCCACGGAGTGTGAAGCCAAAGCTCCTGTTGCCTTTATAAACTCGCACGGTTCTGCAGGTCAAAAAAGCAAATGGGACATGAGAGTCAAAGATTTGGCCTTTGTTTCCCTCCCCAGCCCCTCCACAACCCTGTTAGCCCAGGTGTCTCCTGAGTGCTCAAGTCCCCAACACTCCCAGCGTCCCCACAAGGTCCCCTTTGATACCAAAGGCTTTCAAACGTTGTTTTAAAGTGGAACGTGGGCTAAATATATATATATTTAAAGGATATATATATATACACCTCCAGTCTGTGATTCTTTATTACACATAATGAAAGAGACAATGTGATTTAGGGAGCAAAGGTCTCATGGGCTGATGAGAGAGGAATTAAATTCCTCGAGGAAATTTTGGAAGGAGCACTAGGAAACCTCCCTGCTGGGAGGCTGATTGCAGCTGGGAGCTGGGGGAAGGCAGCATCACCAGCAAGATCCTGTGCTGGCAGGGAGGGAGAGACTGTGCTGGAAATGGATTTTGGACAAGTCACGTTGAAATTATCCTGGCAGGAAGGCGGGCTGGAGCCCAGCAGCCTGGATTGCCCAGCTCCCGCTCTCCTGTTGGTGAGGTGGAGCTGGGATCAGAGCAGGAGCCACGGCCAGGGCTCTGCGCCCTCCAAGGCTACTGAGGTCTGGCCATATGGGCACGGGAAGTGGGTTAATCCCTGTGCTCCAGGGATTGTCCTTCCTCCCACGGCCTCACACCCAGACACTTGCTGGGGCAGGGCAGGACCAGCCATAGAATCACAGAATCACGGAATTGTTAAGGTTTGAAAAGACCTTTAAGATTATCAAACGCAACCATCAACCAGCACCACGTTCATCACTAACCCATGTCCTCCAGTGCCACATCCACACGGTTTTTGGACACTTCCAGTGCTGGGGACTCCACCACTGCCTTGGGCAGCTGTGCCAGGGACTGACAACCCTTTCTGTGAAGAAATTTTCCCTAATATCCAACCTAAACCTGATCCCAGGAGGGTTTCCCAGGGAACACATCCCCTTTTCCTTGTGCCTCTCCCTTTCCGTGGCGTCCCTCCCCCCGTGCTGCCCCCAGGAGAGGCGTTACCTGCGGGCAGCCCCCGAGGCCACATTGCTGGTGATGAGGGAGGTGCTTTTGCGCAGGCTCTTGCTGAGCTCCTCGTGGCTGCGGGGCACGGAGCTGGCGCGGGTGGACACGAGCAGGCGCTCCTGGTGGTCCTCGCTGCGGCTGCGGCGCAGGCGGTTGCTGTGCTGCTCGCTCTTGGAGCGGCACAGCTTGCTGATCAGGCTCTGGGACACCACCTCGTCGAAGCGCTGCCGGTGCTTCTTGGGGATGAAAATCCTGGGGGAACGAGGCACGGGAAGGGAGTGAGGAAAGGGCAGAACCCCCTCGTGTGCTCTTGGCCCCCCCCCGTCCTCCAAGAGCTGTAAATGCCAGGGCTGAGGACACTGGGGGTGCTGGGGGGACACAACTGCAGCTCTTCCCCCATCCCATGCACAGCTCTGCTGGGGCAATGATGTCAGAGCCCTCCTACACAGCTGCTTCTTCCCCAGCATGTTCTGAAACCCCCAAAACGTTGCTCCCCATCTCTTGCCCCAAACTCTCTGCTGGGAGCTCTGGACTTTGCTGTCCTGGGCTCCTGCCACGAACATTCCCACATTCCAGCTCTCTCCACAGCCATGCAGGAACCTTGTGCCCCCCTGGGAGATGCTGGTGCTGGAGGGGTGGGTATGGTGACACTGCAGGCAAGGGGACAGCCTGGGAACTCCCTCTGTTTTGGGTGACCTCCCCTCTCCTGGCAGGAGCAGCCAAGTGGCCTTTGTGCCCCGCAAGGACCCCCAGGACGTGCACAGGGGATGCAAAGCAGGATCCCAGGAGGGCGCAAGGAGACCCTGTCAGCACCGCTCCCACCTCGGCCGGGGTGAACCTCGTAACACCAGGAGGCACTTGTTTTCTTTTTCCTCCTGCCATCACAACAGTGGGATGCTGACACCTGCTCACCTACCCCGACCCTCTGTTTGCACATTTAGGGGCCGTTATCTCTGAGTGTTTCTATAGCAACCCCTCCCTGCACCTCGCACCCTCGGTGGCTCGTCAGACAAAACCATCTCGGGAGGTTCATTAGCGCTCCTCACCTCGAGCTCCCGGTGTTACCACAGCCTCGCCGGGGTGTCAGCACACTCCTGGCTGCGTGGGGATCGTGTCTCCCACGGGAGCAGGAACTGGGCCAAACTGGTGTCAGAGGACCCAGAGGAATCTGCTCCGAGGGGCTGCGCCAGCGGGACACGGCTGGTGGGGGATCCCACAGCGCTCCCTTGGGCAGCTTCGCCAGGGGAACACAAAAACCTGGGTGAAGCCAGAGGAGGAGGAAGGGGAGGCTTCAAATCCCAGATCTACCAGAACCAGGACATCTTTATTTCCCCCCAACAAAAGGCAGAACTCAAAACAAGAGCTGCTGCAGGAGGAGAAGACAGATCACAAGCCACTCGAGGCTGGCAGATGCTCACAAAGTGCATTTGGTGACAATTTAAAGCAAGTAACACATTGGTGCAATTCCCAGGCGATTTGTGATTAAGCAGCAACTAGGAAAGAGTGCAACTGTGCTAATAAATAGCCCACCCAGATGTGAGCTGTGGGACAGAACAGCCACAGCCCTGGGGCAGGGGAAGGTGTCGGTCCCCCACACCTCTGCCCCAGGCTGGGCACCCACCAGGGAAAAGTCCGGGTTCCTCACAGGCAAAATGAGCACAGTCCCATTTAATTGGCCAAATTAAATCGGTCCTGCTCATTCCAGCAGAGCTGTCCCACTTTACACCAACCTCTGCTTCACCACCGGGCTGCCAGGCACCAGCACCGGAGCAGAGCTCCCCACCCAGGCACAAGGACACGGCTGAGGGGCTGCACCATACCCTGACAGTGCTACAAGCACAACACTGCCTCAGCAGGGAGACAGCTGAGTGACTGTACAGATAATCCCAATAAACATGCCCAATAGTTGCCTCCTGCAAGGCCTGGATGGCCCAGTGCTGCTCGGGGATCCCTGATTTCCCTGATCCCTGCCATTCAGGGGGTGCCAACTCCCAAAACGTGTGCCCAGGTCTGGTCCATCAAAGGGACCCATCACAGGCAGCATGTGGGGGGTCAATTAGCACGGATGCCTCAGTTCCAGCAGGATAACACCCATGAAGCACACACTGGCACTGGCACCAACACTGGCACCAGCCCAGGGCAGACGGTGCCTGGGCTTTGCAGAATCCTGCTATCCCATGGGATAAACCTGGTTCTGCCCATTGGCATGGCACGGAGGAGCAGCACCCAGCTGGGATGTCCCTCTCCCAGCAAATCCCACCGGGATTCACAGAGGATGGATGCACCCACCCCTTTTGTGGAGGTCAGCCCGGGAGCAGAGCCATAAAGCACTGACCTCATGCACCTCTTCCTCCTCCTGGGGTGCTCCAGGTCAGCCCTGGCTCTGTTTCCTTTTGGAGAGGGGATGGGAAAGGCATCCCCATCCCCAGGCACTGCAGCCCTTTGCCCACTCGCATCCCCCTGCAGGGTGGGCTGAGCCCCAGAGCACCAGCCCTCCTCTGCAGCCGTTTGGCACCCACTCGGGAGAATCCAGTCTGCTCCAACACAGGTGTGAATCCAGGGCATTTCCCAGGAGGGAGGGGCCCCAGAGGCTCCAGCCTTCTTCCCCTTCACCCCATCCCCAGAGCAGCGAGGCCAGGCCAGGGGCAGAGTGCCATGGGTGGGAAAGCCTCTGCCAGTGCCCGGTGCCCGTCCCCAGGGCTCAGCTCTGCTCAGGGCTCCCTTTGGTGTGTTCAGCACATCCCAGTCTGTCACACTCGCTATTTTCCAGCTCCCAGGTGGGTCACTGGCCGCCCACCCCCAGGCAGACAGTCCCACTCCTGCAGCCCACCCTTGCTGGGAGCTGCCTCCCCGATTTCCCAGCCCAGCACTCTGGAGAATCCCCTCTTCCACATGCACTTGTCCCGTGATGGGTGCTGAGCTCACCTGGACAGCCCCACCCCGGCATGCTGGGACTCACTGGAGCAGGCTGTGTCCCCCTGGGAGGGCAGCAGGGGCAGCTCCAGCCCTGGCTGGGGCCGGTGAAGACGCCCCAAGTTTGCTCAGAGCTCGTGCTCAGCCAGGCTGGGACCGAGGGGTCCCCAGGCCTCGCTCCATCACACCCAGCACCCCCAAACCCCCTCCTCACCACCCACCCTTGGCTGGCCTACGGCCACGGACACAAAGCAGGCCCAGATGGGCTCTTTCTGCTGCTCCCCAGGCCCCCCACCCCAAATTTTCATCTGAGCTTCGCCCGACTCCCCCCAGCAGCCTGTGCCGGCGCTGCGGTGGGCACGGGGCGATGGCAGGGCTGCCCCGCTGCCAGAGCAGGGTCCCCACGGCCCCGAGGCCGCAGAGCCATCGTGGGGACGCCTGTGGGGCACGAGGCTCTCCCAGCACCCCCCCGGCCACGGAGCCCACGCGGGGGAGCGGAGCGGCGACACGTACCGAAAATGCCGAGAGAAACTCCGGTCCTTCCCCATTTGTCAGGAACAAAAGGGAGACGCTTCAGATCCTCATGCAGCTGAGCCCCAGCCTCGGCTCACGCCCACGACGCCGCCGGATCCAAGAACCAAACCCGTGCCAGCCGGTGCCGCCCCGGCGCTCGCGCCCCGCCGTGCCCGGGCAGCGCAGCCGGCGGGGCCGCGTCGCCAGCAACCCACCGGGCTCAGCCCTGCCTGCCCTCGGCCTGGCTCAGCCCTGCCTGCCCTCGGCCTGGCTCAGCCCCTCGGCCTGGCTCCCGCCACGCTCTCGCTCCCAGGTGCAGGTTCACCATCGACCGAGAGCCTCCCTCCGTGCCCGCCGGCCTGCAGTGCCACCTCTGCCCTCCCCGCCCAGCTCTGCCCCGGCTCGCAGGCAAGCAGCCCTCTCTCTTCCCCTAAAAACTGCAGCCGCTGTGATTTCCAGCTGGAAGGATCTCGTAACAGAAAGGAGGGCACTGCTCGGCGCTGAACTCCGGGGGGATGCCTCCCTGGTGCTAATTAGTTGACTTCTAAAGTGCTTCTGTTTAAATGACGTGCTGCTGTAAGGGGTGAGGAACCTTAAAGGCAGACGGCAGCGGGTGTGTGGATGTGGGTGTGCAGCTGGAGCTGCTGGGCTGGACCAGGATCAGCACCAGGGCCAGAGTCCTGGGCCCAAACCCCCGCCAGGAGCATCCTTTACCCCCAGGGTAACACAGCAGTGCTTTGCAGCAGGAATAACAGATAAAACCCCATCTCTGATTTAAATAACGCCATCTTTAAGCGCAGCGCTGGCGTTTGATGAAGAGGATGTGAAGCTTCCCAGAGCTGCCAACATCAGATACAACCTCCAGGAAGGAAAAATGAAAAATGTATGGTTTAGCCTCAAAACAACTAGCAAAGACCTGACCTTGACTCTGTTAGTTGTGCAGAAAAACACGTCCCAGGGTGGATTAAAACACTGAGCTACACTCGGATTATGTCTGAACCGTGCTATGGAATCAGCTACTGGTCTGGAAAAGCCCTTCTGCCCTGGCTAAATGCTAAAAATTTGGGAGAGAAAACTCCTGTTGGCTTTACCCGTGGAACAGGAATTCTGCTTATGAACCCCAAATTCTGCTTCTCGAGCCTCACCTCCCTGTGTGCAGGGGAGGGGGGTCACACTGGCCTCCAGCACCAGCAGCTCCCTCCGCTCTGGGGGACGTGGTGCCTCCAGACCCTCGTGCAGGAGCGGGGCTCTCTCCAGCCCAGCAGCAAGCACGGAGCTGTGACTGCCACGGGGGCTGCCATCCCATTATCCCCGTGCTGGGAGGCTCCACAGTCCCTCATCTGGCTGCAGATGTTTTGCAGATGGGGCTGTCGTTATCATTAAATAGGAATGAAGGTGCTTTTCTGCCCGGGAGTGCAGACAGGCTGGGATGCAGTGGCCATGCACCGGGGCTGGGAGCCCCTCACAGCCCTTCCCTGGCCACCCAATTCATCCCTGGGGACAGCCCAAGACCCCCAACAGCTTTTGGGGAGGGTGACCCTCTCCTGACACATCCCTGCACCGGCTCCAGTAGCGACCGATAAAGATTCCTTCTGGAGCAGCACCACAGCCCGTGCCTGGCTGGGGGTTCCCATCCCCATCAGCACTGGCACCCAGGAGTGCTCTCACCTGTCCCAAACCCGGTGTCTCTGTGCCCAAACCACCCTGTGCACCAAGAGCCAGTGGTTTTGTCCCTGCCCTGGCAGGGATGGGCAGCCCCACAGCTCCTGGGGACACGTAGAACCCTCAAAGAAACCCCCAGAAAGACCTTTTCTGCAACTTCCACCCTGCCTGGCATCACCCAGCAGGTACTGGGGGACAGGGCCATCTTCAGCCCATGTGCACCCTGCGTCCAACACCAGCACCCTGGGGTGCAGGGACCTGTGTCACCCCCACTTTTCAGACCAGAGCTGCTGCCCCCCACACACTTTCTGCCTGGAACAGCAGCACAAAAGCAGCTTTTCCTGTGTTCTTTAAGACACTGGAAAACTTGGACCGAGTAACCACTTCCCCAAATAAAAGTTGTGACTCCAGCAGGGTGCAGGCGGGCCAGGCTGATCCCATCTGCATCCCAGCCAGAGTTTGATTCGACAAAGGAAATTAATCTCCTATCAGGAGATTTTGCACTGAGGCATTTTGGTCATGACCTATTTGAACTCCACCAATAAAAAAGGAACTCGCTCCCAATTGTCTCACTGGTAGCACGTTTTGTTCCCTGCTGCCCTAATTCCCCTTTTTTTGGGCAGCTGAGCATATGCTGGGCTATCAGATTAGGGGTTTTTTAAAATGCAAGAATACAAGAGCTGCTTTTCCTCCATTACTGTCCTGCTGGTGGCTTTTCAGGGGGAGTGCTGGGCCCGTGGACAGGAGCACAGTGTCCCTGTCAGCAGCAGGGGCTCGGGGGGTCACACACGCTGCAGCGGCGGCCAAGAGAGCTGGGGAGCTCCCCCAGCCCTGGAGGAGTGGGTACATAAGGGGGTGATGAGCAGGGATGCAGCACAACCCATAATATGATGGCTAAAATGAAATTTCTTACCCAGGCACGGTCACAGATGGTTGGAGTAGTTTAATACAGGAACACACCAAGCGATTTTATGGCCGTGCAAAACAAGCTGAGACAAATAGACTGTGTTGGGAGTGTTATTAACAAGAACTTGATGGAATTTCTCCCAGAATAAGGGAACCCCTGATGGGCAGCAATTTCATCTGTGTCAGGGATCAGAAGTGGCTGCTCACCTTGGCCCATCATGGCTTTCCTAAAGGAGAAAGGGGCAGGAGCAGGGGCTGCTCGGGAAGCAAACAGATCATAACCTAAGCAGCGAAGTACAAACTACCCCAAACTATCCTTCCTGCAGCCCTGAAGCACAACACAACTTGCAGGAGACCCAAGACAACATCTCACGCTCCGAACAGCCCCAGAGTTATCCCCCAAGGATGCAGCCAGGGCGAGGGGCTGGATGTCACACACATCCCCTGTCCCAATCCAGGTTCCCAGGGCAATATCCCTGTAACCATCCCTGCTGGTGGTTTATCCACCAGCACTGCAGGTCGCTGGGGAGGAGGGGATCTGTGTTTCCCTCCAATCCTACTGCAAACAGATGTCTTTGACCTAAACAGTGGTGCCAGATGCCGGTGCATCTCTGGTACCGCCAGGAAAACCCGCTGTTCAACGGGAGACAGCGCCCGGGACACGGGGGTGGGGAAGCACCACAGCCCCGGGAGATGCCAGAGGGGATCCCCCCATCCCACTGGGCTGGGAGGGTCACTCTGGCCCCTGGAGCCCAGGGGTGAACCCTGGGGCTGCTGTGCCAGCACTGCAGAGCACTGGGTGCAGAGCCGGTGCCGCTGGAGCCGCAGCTCTGCCCCGCTTTGAAACCAGCTCAGAAATAAGAGCAGCGCCCAGAGACGCGCGCCCCTGGGACCCCGACCTGCCTAAAACAACCCTGCACACACAGCCCCACACACCCAGCCCAGCACAGCCACGGGGAGAGCAAAGGAGACAAGCTCTGCCGTGCTCCGGGGCCAGACCCAGCCTCTGGCATTGCAGGTGATGGAACAACCCAAATCAGAGCTCCCCTCTCCCGGCGGATTCCCTGCCCAGAGCAGCTGCGAGACAACACGGATGCTAAGAGTTAATTAACTTCTAGCACACCTCGTTTTTGTGGTGCCAGGAGCTGCTCGATTCCAGAATGAACCTGATTTAAACCCATTTCCCTCGCTCCCAGGAAAGGTGCGCTCGTTACTCACCCGAGACAGCTCATCTTCCCCCCTCGCCGCCGGATTTCAGCATCCTTGAGCAGAACTACAACTGTGCACTTTGCCTACACACATCAGCCATATGGGCAGGGGATGGGAGCGGGGAGGACCCGGCGCAGCACGTGCATTATCCCTGCTATCCACAACCGAGCAGATGAAAAAAATGTCAGCAAATTAAAATCTGCAGGAGCTTAATTCTGGGCAAATGGGATGGAATCCATTTGAGATAAAAAGAAAGAAAGGAAAAAAAAAAAAAAATCCAGTGCTGGAAAAGCCCAGCTCGAGGACGTGCCTGCAGCACCGGCTGGCTCTGCGTGCTGAGCCGGGGGGTCTCGGGTTATGCTGAGCAGCAGCACTTTGCAGGGAGCACGTTAAAGCCCGGGGGGAGCCCAGGGAGGGGACAGCAGGGAGGGAGGACAGTCGGCGGCAGCAACAGCCCGAAAATAAATACAGCTGGTGCAGAGGGAAGATCCAATCAGGCCAGCGCCAGGGTCAGCGGGAGACGGGGACGCTGCGGCCGCCCGGCTCTGCCTGGCAGGGGACACACTGTCACCCACGGCCACCACCACCCTGTGCCCACACTGGGGCTTGTGCAGCTGCCCAGGGACAGGGGATTGAGGGGACCCTTGTGGGCATCACCCCAGCATCGCCCCCAGCATCGCCCTGCCATCCCTGCCAGCCCCCAGCACCTCACCCCTGGATGCGGGGTCAGAGCTGGGATCCCCCCACATGAACCCCCACTTGGCCCTTCCCCAGCCCCAGAGCACAGGCCCCAAACCCCCTCCTCAGTCACCATCAGGCTGAAGGGGTTTGAGCCGTGTGGGAATCACCCCAGGAATTCACAGCACCCCTCAATCCAGAGCACCGGGAGCCGCTCACCACCTTCACCAAGAGCAAAACACGGAACGCTCTTTCTTGGAAGCAAACTTGGGAGGCCCCGGGATCAGCGTCTGGGATCGGCACTGCCCCCCAGCACCCCCAGCTGGGAAACCTGCTCTCCAAAGCACCTTTTTGGTTTTATTTTCTTGACTTCGTTTCGTCAAGATTAGATGGTAAATCTTTGTCCTGAGCTAAATATTTCATTTCCATTAAACCCAGATTAGCTGCCTGATCTGCGGCGCCTCTTGGCCAGGCCCTGGCGTTAACCTTTCACATGGGGGAATGAGCCAACCAGGGGGGTTTGAGCCTCCTTTTTGGGGTGCTGCCCCACAACATCACGGGGTGGGAATAGGGCACGCTCTGCTCCCCTCGGGGGGATGGTGGCACCGGCTCCAGCCACGCTCCCCTCACTGACACGGGGATTGCTGGGATGGGAACACCCTGGGGGAAACCTGCTGTGCCCCCCACAGAGGGGCTTGGGTCCAGAAGAAGATTTGGACACTTACTCAAATCCCCTCTGTGGGGGGAAGTAATCCCATATAATTCCCCGGGGATGATGACAAAGGGGACAGCCAAGGCATTCGAGGCATTTCCACAGATCTCGCTGGGGAAAAGAATTTTCCTGAATTGTGGGGGGTGGGATTCTCCTTTGATTTAGTTCAGGGTGATGGCTCAGGCCTGGCTCGCTGCCATCCACCCCTGCCCCCAGCCCCAGCTGTCTGCAGGTCGGGTCCCTCCGGGATGCCCCGTGGGGACAGGACAGCCCAGACACAGTGAATACGGGGAGATGACGGTCCCCTCTGCACCCTGGCCCTGCAGGGGTCTGTCCCCACCGTCCCCAGGTCCCCAGGGGGCTGTAGGGGACCCACACGCAGCCACAGCAGAGCAGTGGGACGCTGCGTGCCAGGACCACGGAGCCGCTCCCCCCGCCCTGCCCACGGCCAGCCCGGCGGAGCCCCCGGCACCGGGGCGTTGTTATGGAAACTGTAATATCTTGCAATTCCACTGATTAAAGCAGGAATTGGAAAGCCGGGCCCGGAGCGGGGCCAGATGGAGACCTGATTCCCTAATGGCCATCGTCTCAGCCTGGCCATAATCCCACCACGTGTCCCTGTGCCAGCACCAGCTCTGTCCCCAGCGCCAGGGATGTCAGGCTGAGATGCCACCAAGCTCGGCTCAGCTGTCCCTTGACGAGGGAGTTGGCATGTTCCCCGCAGGATCCTCTCGACCCCTTCCCAACAGGAACCTCCCACCCACGCTGCCCACTCGTCACGGGGGGCAGAGGGGTGGGTGCCCCTGGTTCGATGGCACCACGGCCCCGGGGAGGTGGCACCTCGTACCTGATGCTGTCAATGAGGTGCTGGTGGGACTCCTGGGTGAGGACCATGCAGAGGGCGTAGGCCAGGCACTCCACCTTCCTCTCGGCCGCGTACTGCTTCAGCACGGTGAACACCTTCTCCTTGAGCTCCGGCTGCTCACCGAGGATCTCGTCCACCTGCCACGTGGGAGACAGGACAGGAGAGGAGAGGGAAGGGGCCCTGAGCACGGAGGAACTGCCCCGTGGAAAACGTGTCCAACTCCCTGCACCACCTGCTCAGCCAACGGGGAGGGAACCATGCGGGGAGGAGAGGGAACTTCAGCCAGCAGCCCGTCACACAGCACTGCTGCAGTCCCACACACAGCCCTGGAACTGCTGCTCCAAACATTTCACCAGGACAGGGGCATGACCCCAAACCCCCCACACTGCTGGGTCACAGCAAGAGCAGCTCTGGCACAGCTGGGATGGGATCAGTCCTGAGTCTGCCTGGCAGAGGACACTGCAGTGAGCTTTTGGAGCTGTTTAAGCTTCATGTTTCACCCATCAATCCCTGATCCCCTGCACTGTCCTGCCTTTAGCACTGGGAAGCTGCTGGGAAGTGGGGACAGGGAGTGTGAAGGTGAGCACCAGCCCTGGAAACTGCACCAGCAGCTCCCACCTGCTGTCCTGTCCTCTCCACCTGGGACAGGCAGAGTAATTACCTAATTACCATCGAGCCAATTACCCTGCATGGGACCCTCCTTATTCACCTCTTCCCAGGCTGGGGGGCTGTCCCTTTTCTATGGGCAGTGGGAGCTGGTCCCTCATCAGCAGATGTGTCTGGAATGCAGGATCTCCCTGTGAGTGCCCCACCATACCTGTGTGTGTTTGATTTTCCTTCAAGGGGATGTTTTTGTGCTGACAGCGGGTTCAACTGCTGGATTTAGCAGTAGGAAGCAGAGAGGAGCCCCTCACCCTTGCCCAGGGCACCAGGGAGGGGTGTGCAGGGCTCTGTGTGCGCTGCCAGGGAGCCAGCAGGCATCACCAGCCTGGGGAAGGGGAAGAGCCATTCCTTGCAGGTGCCTGTCCCACTTGGCAGCTCCCTGAGGAGGCCAAGAGCAGCTCCGTGACCCCGGCACAGCCCCCGGTGCCACTGGCTCTGCGCAGGCACCGCGGCAGCTCCGGCAGCTGCAGCGCTTCAAGGGCACCAAATCTGGGGCAGCCACGGCAGAGGCGTCCCCTGGGCAGGCTCGTGTGATTCTCAGCTCCCAAGTCCAGCAGAGCAGTGACAGACAGCCTGCGGTGTTCCTGGTGGGATGGATCCCAGCGGGCTGCTCTCCAATTTTTGCCTGGGCTGAGGTTGCAGGGTGGGTGGGAATCACAGAATCGCTGAGGTTGGAAGAGCCCTCCAAAACCATGGGGTGCAACCTGTGCCCGATCCCCACCTTGTCAACCAGCCCAGAGCACTGAGGACCACGTCCAGCCATTCCTTGGACGCCTCCAGGGATGGGGACTGCACCACTATGGGGTGCTGCCACCCTTCATGCAGTGCCCAGAGTGTCCTTGAGCACGCCAGAGCTGAGCTCCCAGGTAAGGAGGGGGGAAGGCACCCTGTTGGATTTGCTCTTTCCTCCCTCATGTGAAGAAACGAAGCCACTTCAAACATCTGCGCTGTTCATTCCCTCTAGAGAGGCGTTTGCCAGCTGAGC
>JAWWES010000035.1:15251450-15265485 GCA_035583135.1 Lophotriccus pileatus | reverse complement strand
GGTGGAGGGGACTGGGATGTGGTGGTGGAGGGGACTGGGATGTGCTGCTGGAGGGGACTGGGATGTGGTGGTGGAGGGGACTGGGATGTGGTGGTGGAGGGGGCTGGGATGTGGTGGTGGAGGGGACTGGGATGTGGTGGTGGAGGGGGCTGGGATGTGGTGGTGGAGGGGGCTGCAGGGACCGGCACTGGGGGGGCTCTGACAGCTGCTTCTCTGACATTCCAGGGCTCGGGATGGAATTCCTGACGCTCTTCTTGGTTTACCTGTGCTTTGTGCTCGTTGTCACTGCTCTGCTCTGCCTCTGCTCGGGAAGGAAGGAGAGTTTCCTCGCGAGGAGTGTCGACAGGGCAAGCCAGGTAAAGAACTGGCCTTCCAGGCAATGAATGAGCTGCCAGGTAAAGCACTGAGCTTCCAGGGGGATGATCATCTCCTGTTCTGGTGGTCTGCCCTGCTTCATTGTGCTGAAATTAGTGCAACTGCTCTATTTCTGCTCCCTAAAAAATGCCAGTGTGTGTGGTTAGAGTGGTAATATACTATACTTCATATTTCATCTTGTTTTGACAACTGCTCTCAAGGAAGTGGGGCTGGAAATAGAAATAAACTTCCTTTCAGACGTTTAAATCCTGCCCAAGCAGATAGTAAAAACCATTTGGCTCTCACAGCTCCTGTCCCTGCCTGTCTGGGGTGGGGGTGAGGATGGAGCTTCTCAAAATGCTGGAAGCATCTTGTTCTGTGACACCACAACATGTCAGCCTTGAGAAATTAAACAATAATCAGGCCCCAGGAATGTTCAGTTTTATGTTATTTGCTGCTGTCTTTGAGGGGAAAAAGATGGGGGAGGTTTAAGGATTAAAATAGAGAATTATAACTGGTGGCAAATATTTTAGGGGAAGCTCTTTAATGTGTGTACTAATGCTGCAGGCTGTTATTTGCTAAGAAAGAGGGAGGAAGGAAGAGTTTTAAAAGAGGATTAAGAATTGGCATTTTATTGTTAAAACGGAGAGTTGGAAAAGCACCAGCTCGTTTTTCTGTCTGTTGGGCTGTGTCTGAATGAAAAGGGAGAAAAAAAAGCTGGAGTATTCCTTGAAGGGAAGTGATGACAGAATTATCACTTCTCTTGTAAATTATATTTAATGCTGTTCACAGGAGTTCAGGCAGACTTTGATTTTTATTACTAGTATTACACTTGATCTTGGTTTATGGACACCCTGTGCAGAGAAATTGATTATTTTCCCCCGTTTCTCAATAGCTGCTGCCATGAAATGTTTAACAAGCAGGAATTAAAATACTGCTGTGCTGTGGAGCCACTGCCTGGAGGAATTTAATTGATATTTGTACATTAGAAGTTAATCCACGTGAATTTGGTCAATATTTTACCTGACCAGGCTCCCCAGGGCAGTGGGCACAGCCCCAAGGGTGGACATGGAGCCATCAGGCTGGAGCAGAGGAGTTGAAGAGAACAGATATTTTTTGGGGGGGTTGGTTGGGTTGTGGGGGTTTTCTTCTTTTTCTGGAGGCCAGCAGGCTTCATCCCTCTGCTTCTCATGACTTGAGCTGTCAGATGGAGCATATTGTAGCTGGGGAATTGCTCAGTTCTATCCCCTGCTTAAGCAGTCCCCAGCCCACACCCAGCCTAAGCTCCTTAGAACTTTCACACATTAACCCAGATACTCTTGTTTGGGCTCCCAGGAATGTGCAGCACTCCTGCCTCTGCTCTTCTTCCCTCGTGGAGAGGGTGGGCAGGAATTGGCACTGCCCAGGGAGGTGTCCCAGGAAGGCCTGGCTGTGGCACTGAGTGCTCAGGGCTGGGGACAAGGTGGGGATGGAGCACAGGGGGATCCGTGGGCTGGGAGGGCTTTTCCAACCTAAATGATTCTATGGCTCTGTGTGTTATGGCTGGGCTGGGTGATCTTGAAGGTCTCTTCCAACCTTGATTTCTGGGATGAGGAGCTCAGATACCCCTGAAGATGAGCCTCCTCCCTGGTGCTGTGGCAGTACCAACACAGAACCGAGGGGCTGGGGCCCTGTGTTTGAATTTGAGCTTCCCCAAGGCAGAGGGGATGTGCAGTTCAGGTAACACAACATCTCTTTTTCCCTCAGGTGCTCTCATTGGTGATCCCCACCCAGCTCCAGGGGGTGACACACAGGCTCTTCCACACCAGGTATTGCACTGCCCTGCCTTTGGCACTCTTTTCTGCTGATATCTGTGGTTCCTCTGGGGCTCTCCTGCCACTGCCAGAGCTCTCAGTATTATCCTGAGATACTCCCTTGTCACCAGGGAGGTTTGTCAGGGGTTACAGGTTCCCTTTAAGGTTTGCCACGCTGTTGTCTCTCTCTTCCTTGCTCGCTGTTCAGAAGGTGGTGCCCTGAAATATCTGAGCATATTGACAAATGAAGATAATGTGGCTCAGGAACAGATGTTGCTCACACTGCTGGGAGCTGCATCCCCACGGGAATTACCACGGCCTCTCTGGCAGCTGCAGATGGAGTCAGACAGGCTCCATCCTCTCCCTCAAATCCCATTAGTCTGAGTCCAGCCTGGATGTCCAGGTGGCTTCAAGGGAAGCTGCCCAGCTGCCAACATGCAGCCTGCTGGATTCAGGTGGGGTTTGTAGGGTCTGTGAACTCCGCTGCTTCAGGACCCATTTAAATACCTTTCCCCTGGGGACAGGAGCTCCAGTGGGGCAGCCACTTCAGGGTGTAACATCTCCAGCTGTGGGGTGAGTGCTGGGCTTGTTGTGCTGCCTGTTTTGCTGTAACACAGCCTGAGACAGAGAGGTGACTGCTGGGGACACTGGGACCCCCCTGTGCGTTGGAATTGGTGTCCACCTCTGCAAACCTCCTGCCACTCTTAATTCATGCAGCTGCTCATACTGTTGCAGTGTTTTTAAGATTGTTTACTGGGGTTTTCTTTGCTGTCAGAGCAGCAAATGTCTTCTGGCAGAACGTTTTGTGGCCTGTTGCTGTGGCATGTTTTGTCAGCAGCAAAGTGATTATGAGGCTTTGTTCTGACAGGGAAGAAAAATCCAAAGGACACGGAAATAATGCAGTGAATTTAACTGGCATGTTTAAAGGAGTGTATGTGGGAAGAAGAGAAAGAGAAGCCAGTGGATGGAGAAAACACTATTAATATGCAATCCATGCTGGCCTGAAAACCTAAAAGAGGTGTCTCCTTGCATTTGGAAAGTCTTTGATCACCTCTGAGTGTACTTGACCTGTTAATCAGGATGCTGAGTATTAAACAGACTGTCCCCTTTCTGTTCCAGGAGCTGTTTGTTTGTTGTCCTGCACGTAGCCTTGCAGGCTGCAGTGTTTGGGGAATACACCTGGGAAGTGTTTGGGTACTGCTGGGAGCTGCAATTCCACCTCCTGCTCCTCCTCCTGCCCTACCTGCTGCTGGCTGGGAACATGGTCTGCTTCCTCCTCTGCTCCCGGGCCAACCCCGGTAAGCTCACCCTCCTCCTGGAGCTGTTTGAAAACCAACCTTAAAATTCTATAAATACCTCTTGTTTTTCACCATTTTTCTTGTTTCTTTGGCAGGTATAATAACAAAGTCAAACCATGCAGCCCTGGTTAAGGTTTATGCTTATGATGGCGTGATGTTCCAGAGGGGCACCGTGTGTCCCACGTGCGCCGTGGAGAAGCCAGCCAGGTCCAAGCATTGCAGTAAGAACCTGAGCTTCCCTGAGAAGTAATCCTTTCCCAAGAGAATTCTGCACCAGGAGCTGCAGTTCACACTGCAGGGCTGTGTTTGTTTTCCTGGGGTCCCAGCTCACAGCTGCATTTGCCCAGCCATGGAGCTGCTTTGTTGCTGTTTCTTCTCACAGAAATTACCGGTTCTGATGGTCCGATTCAGGGTCAGGAACAGCCAAGTTTTTGAGCAGCTGGAAGTTAAATGAGAAATTATCACCTGTCAAGACATAAGTTCAGGATTTTGCGTTTCACAGAATTGTAGAATCCTGGTGTGGGTTGGAAAGACTTTAAAGACCCTCTTGTTCCAACCCCCTGCCATGGGCAGGGCCACCTTCCACCAGCCCAGGTTGCTCCAAGCCCTGTCCAACCTGGCCTTGGACACTCCCAGGGAGGAGGAATCCACCACCTCTTTTTCAGCAGGAGTTTGCTGTTATCTGAAGTAAAGGTGGGAGCTACAATCTCTGCCTTTCAGGTGCTTTGCTGTGCAGTACTGGCAGGGAAACCAAAGCCTTGGAGCTGCAGTCTTGGTGAATAAAAGAGGAGAGGGGACCCGTGGTTTTTCTCACGACATGCAGTTGTAATTAATCTCAGCTAAATCCCAGCTCTCATCCTCACGTGTTCTTGGGTTAAAAGCTATCCCAGACTGTGTAAAAACCGAACTGGGTCCCTGGAAGGCGGGTGCCCAGAGGTCTGTGGTGTCCCTGCCCCCCAGGTGTGTGCGGGACGTGCGTGCATCGCTTCGACCACCACTGCGTGTGGCTCAACAACTGCGTGGGCGCCTCCAACGCCGGCTGGTTCCTGCTGTACCTGCTGTCCCTGACGGCCACGGCTGCCACCCTGGCTGCCCTCTGCCTGGCCCTCCTCACCCACGTGGTGCTGCTCTCTGACCTCCTGCACAGCTCTTACCTCGATGCCCAGGGCCAGGAGCGCCCCGTGGAGATTCCCTTCCTCGTCCAGGTAAGTCGGCGCTACGGGAATTAAGTTTATTAAGTTTATTAAGGAGGTTAAGTTTAGAAAGCTGCCGTTGCAGGATACTTGAGAAATGTGGTTTTTTTCTCCCAGCGCTTCCTTGTGCTCTCCTGTTCTTTGATTTCTGTCTGAAGTGCCTGTCACTCAGACCTGGCTCACAGGGAATGAATTTACACCCCATGACCACCTGCTGTGGTAACATTTAGGAAAGAGCTGACAATCCTCATGGAGATGTTCAAGCAGGACCCACTACCCTGGAATTTAGATGCTTGGAATATTTTCTCCCACGTGCTGTGGCTGTGAGTCTCTAGCACTTGAGTAATTTTTATCTCAGTCCCCTCATCCCTGTCCTGTGGCAGTGAGGTGATAAGTGCTAAGAGCTTTATCTTTTCCTCATCCTGGACAGCAGATGTTTCAACCTTGGACTCTCAGAAAGGGACCCTGGTCAGGAAATGTTTGAGCAGTGCCATTACCACTCCCCAGGAGTGGGATTTGACTCAGAAAAGAGCTGCTTAAACCCAAAGTTGTACCAGATTGTTGCCCCTTCATTTGGCAGTTTGTTTTCAGATGATTTGTGTTAATGTTTTACGAAGTAAAACAACAACAAAAAAACAAACAAGGAAACTCCAAACGCAAACAGTTGGAAATAGATGGGTGTGGAAAATCCTCCCACATATTAGCAAGGCTGGGGAGAAAATCCATGTCTGGGACCCTGCATGCTCTGCTCAGAGGTTCAGGTAGAATCATGGGATTGTTAAGGGTGGGAAACACCTTTAAATCATCAAGTCCAGCCATCAAGCAGCACCTCAACCCTCTCCTCCACTAACCCACATCCCTGGGTGCCACATCCACGTGGCTTTTGAACACTTCCAGGGATGGGGACTCCACCTCTGCCCTGGGCAGCTGTGACAATGCTTTGCAACCTTTTCTGTGAAGAAATGTTCCCAGATATCCAACCTAAACCTGTCCTGGTGCAACTCGAGGCCGTTTCTTGAGGAATGGACCCTCGCTGAGCTGGGACCTTGTTCCTGGGGCTCCCCCACAGTTCCCTGTGCACATGGATGTTGATTCCAGCTGATGTTTTACAACAGCCACGTGATTTAATCCTCCAGTTTTTTTAACTAAGTTATTTTTCTCTTTCCTTGCAGCACCTTTTCTTGACTTTCCCTAGGATTGTCTTCATGCTGGGGTTTGTTATCCTGCTCACACTCGTCCTGGGTGGATACAGCGCTTTTAGTCTCTACTTGGCCTTCACCAACCAAACCACCAATGAATGGTGTAAATCCAGGAGATTTGGGCTGTCCCACCATCTCTCATCGCAGCCCCCTGACAGGCAACTTGTCTACAAAAACATTTATTCCAAAGGAATCTGGAGGAACTTAAAGGAAATCTTTAGGCCTCCTACAGCGTTGGAAAGGAAGAAGAAAACATGAAGATATTTGGGCATCTTTAAACTTTCTTTGTGAGATTTTATTCCAGCAGTGGGTTTGGATGCCCCAACAGCTTTTGGAGTAAGATTACTGCAGAATTTGGATTGATTTGCTCCCTCTCTGAGGTTCAGCTCAGTCCTGTCTGCAGCTCACAGGGACCAGCAGGGAATTCCCTGGGATGGAGAGGCTGGTTGGTCCATCTTCCTGCAGTGAATTCTTCTCTCTGGGAAGGGCTAACCCAGAGCTGCTGCGAATTTTGAGGAAGCTGCATCTTTTTGTGAGTATCTTTGTTTGGGAAATGATTAACCCATTACTGTGACAGTAAGTACAACAGGTTGTGTGTATTTAACTGGGAAAAAGGTGGTTATTGGCAGGATCTTAACCTGCAGAGCCCATGTCCTACTGCAGATTTTGTACTAGCAACACCTTAATTTCAGGAAGGATATTAAAGTGCTGCATCTCCTTACCTGTCTCTTCCTTGGTCCCTGTTTTCAGCTCCTTCACCTCATCAATACGATGCCATTTCACCCTGAAAATCGTGAAAATGGGGAACTCTGGACAGAATTTCAGCATCCTCATACCCCTCTCTGGACAGAGAAGGCTATCACAGATTTGATACCGAGCTCTGGACATACAAAATTCCAGACTTAATCCTTCTGGCATTTCCCATCTTTATTCCATTGTCTGATTTTAGGCATTTCTCTGTGTTTTGGGCATTTTGCTGCAGGGTGAGTTGCAGTTTCCAGAGCTGCCCCCCTGCAGTCACTGACCAGGCCACATCAAAGCACTTCTTAAGCACGATATAAATGCCCCTATTTCTTTCTCCTTCCAGAAATTCTTCTGTTTGTGTGATAATACAGCAGAAATTAAAAAAAAAAAAGATATAGTAAGAACTTTAAATAATTTTATTTTCAAAAATGTATTTATTTACATGCTGAATCTGTACAATATGCAATTAAAAATCCATATATGGTTTAAAAAACCCCAAATTCCTATACAATATGGCTTTCCAGCCCCCAGACTGGCTCTCAGAGCAGCCTGGCTGGCATTGCAGGGTACAAGGATGCAGAGACCAGTACGTAAGGCTACTTGTCCAGGATATCAAATAAGAGAAATACTGCAGTACCATGCCTTGGGAGGCCTGAAGGAGCGAGGTTAAAGGCATGAGAGTGTTTGAGTGGTGCTGAACACACCCCACAATTCCTTAGGTTTGGTTTTCTCCACTTGTATGATTAAACAGTCTCTTGTGAGACCCCACACTTTCCGAATCCTCCCAAAAACCAGACCTCTGCTGTCCTGGGGGCAGAGGGAATAATTCCCAAAGGATCCTCCTTAATTTGAGGCTGCTGTACACGACACTGAGCGTCACCTGTGGCCTGTCAGCCCCTTCCCCGTGTGACCCTGCCGAGGGTTTATCTCCCACTGCTTGTTTTAACCCGGAGCACCCCGGGCCTGTCCCATCCCGTCGATCCCCTGCCCTCCAGCGCCTTCCTCTCGCCGGGGGCGGGTCAGGGCTGCCCCAAACCCCAGGCTGGAGCCCCCCCAGCTGGTTCCCACACCCTACACGATGACAGTCTGCACCTCCAGCTCCGCCTCCTGCGCGGCGATGACGAACTCGCCCGCGTGCTCCATGATCTCGATGTCCTCGGACGCCACCATGGTGACCGTGGCCTCCTGCGCGGCCACGGCGCCGTCGGCGGCCAGGACAGCTCCGTCCCCGATGGCCGAGGCCAAGGTCATGGCCACCTGCTCCGTCAGGCTCTCGGGCGTGGCGATGGTGATGGTGTCGGCGGCGTCCGCGGCGGCGCCCGCGCCCTCGGCCACCGTCACGTTCTGCACGATGATCTGGTGGCCCGAGCTCGCCTGGTTCACGATCTGCTGCACCACCTTCATGATGTGGCTGTCGACCTGCAAGGACGGGTGTGCTTACCTGGTTAGTGCTGTGGTGCCCACGGCGCTGCACAGCCCCAAAATCACAGCTTGTGGGGTTCCTTTACCTCGTGTCTAGTCCCCTCTATTATTTCAGTAGCTTCGCTGGTCTCCATGTCTTCAGTAGAAGTCTTGAAAGACAAAATGAGAGGATTCTCTTTTTAAGTTGTTACAAAAAAAAATCCTTTGTTACCGAAATATAATTCAGTGAGATCTTTTACACAATTCTGTCCCCCCACCATGATGCAGTAGCTACTCCAGGACACTCCCTCCAAATCCCATTATCAGGAGCTACTTAAAATTAATGCAAAATGTTCACAAATAACTGGAAGAGAACCTCCTCTCTCAGCAGGATTTGGCCGAGCAGCAAATTTTTCTCCCATTGGAGAAAAACTATGGCAGCACTAAAGGAACTCAGTAACTGAGCTCTGTTTTCCTGCTTGGACAACAACTGTGTCATGAAGGGAGAGAAACACATAATTCATTACTTTTGGCAGCCTCTGTTAGAAACAACAGAGACTATATGGGACAAAACAAGCTAAATAGAAATGAGAGAAGAGAACAGGGAAAGCTGAAGTGAGTTTGTGAGGCCATAAAATCTGGTGTGGTCACAAGTTTCCCTCCTGCTGGGGCACCGTCAGTCTGCCCCGTGTTCTGCTTTTCCTGCCCACGTCCCACACAGCACCTCAGGAGGGTGAGGAAAGCTTCAAGTGCTTTCCTTCCAAAGGAGGATAATCCCACTGACTGCCAGGGCCCTGCAGGCAGGGGTGATCCTGCTCTACCTCGATGATGTACTCCTGAGTGTCGGCCACCACCGAGGAGAACTCCACCAGCACCGTGTGCGGGTCCTCCGAGATCACCGTGGCCGCCAAGTTGTCGGCTGACTGGCTCTCCTCAGACACCATCACTTCTTCCACCTCTTTCATAGCAACGAGGCAGCCACCTGGAAAATTGCAGAAGGGCCAGAAAAGCGTCACTTTTCGTGGCCATCTCGGATAGTACCTGGAAGGTGCTAAACGGCACCAACGAGGCCTCTCCATGGGATGCCACGGACAAGGAACCGGTGTCACACAAGAGGCTCTCAGCACACCAGGACAGGCCAAGAACAGCCTGTGTGACACCAGCCAACTGAGCCTCAAGCAGAGCAGCTCTCCGGTATTTTTTTCCAAAAAATACACAGCTAAATTCAGAAGATAAAACCACCCAGGATTTCAAAAGCTGTCTGTGAAGAACCTACAGGAAGAGTTTTGGTATACTTTAAGTCGCTGTTCTTTTCTGCTGATGCATCTCAGTATCTCCTAGGAAACTTCTTTTTCCCCCTCAAGTAAACTCATATTGTTCCTTGGAACATAAATATGCCGTCAGCACTACCTGAAGGCGTCTGGAGCTAAAGGAGCAGCAGGTCCAGTGCAACTAATCCCATCAAACAAGATTATCCATGAGAACTTTACTCAAGACATTTTCCTCACATAACTCACAGGCCCCTGTTGGGAGGTCTCCACAAAACCTTCTCTGGGCTGATGTGACCATGTCCTGATGCGCAGAAACACATGGCCTCGGACACAGGGCACACCCCACCGTAAGGATCATTCCCTGTCAGCCAAAGAGCAGCTTGTCCAGAGCCAAGCCCAGCCTGGGAGCTCACCTTTGGTCCGGAGGTGCCTGTTGAGCGTGCCGTGCTCGGCGAAGCCGCGCCCGCACTTGTAGCACTTGAAGGGCTTCTCCCCGGTGTGGTGGCGGATGTGGCGCACCAGGGAGCCCTTCTCCCGGAACCCCCGGCTGCAGAACTGGCACACGTACGGCTTGTCCTCCAGGTGCGTGCGGAAATGCACCTGCTGCGCGTTCTGCACACACGGGGAACAAGGGGAAGGGCTGCTGAGGGGCACGGCGGGCTCGGGGAGCAGGCGTTCACCTGCCGGGGGGAAGCTCAGCGCGGGGCGGCCACGGCTTCTCCGGGCGCCGCGGCGGAGAAGCACCACTTGCTCTTTCAGGAGCGAAGCCTCCCAAGCTCTCTCCCCATCCCCAGCTCTGGGAAGGGCGGTCTGGGACGCACCTTTGTCTTGTAGCGCTTGCCGCACTTGGGGCAGGGGTAGGGCCGCTCGTCCGAGTGCACCCGCCGGTGCCCCTTGACGTGCGCGATGGTCTTGTAGAGCTTCCCGCACTCCCCGCAGCGGAACCGCCGCTCGTTCACGTGCACCTCCTGGTGCTTCTTCAGCAGGTAGCCCTTGGTGAACTCCTTGCCACACTCCTCGCACTTGAAAGGTTTGTACTCTAGAGAGACAGAGAGAAAACGCGTGGTTGGTCCAGGAAGGACAAGCAGCAGCAGCAAGGATCCTGTACAGGCTGGAACTAAATTCTGACCAAAAACTAACCCAGACTAAGGAGAGGAACTGTATTTTCATCTGCATGTGTGGGCTTCCATAGAATCCCAGAATAGCTGGGGTTGGAAGGGATCTCTGGAGATCACCCAGTCCCTCCCCTGCCCAGGCAGGCTCACCTGCAGCAGGTGACACAGGGGCTGTCCAGGTGGGCTTGGAATGTCTCCGGAGAGGGAGACTCCACGACCCCCCTGGGCAGCTGTTCCAGGGCTCTGCCACCCTCCAGGGAGAGAAGTTTTCCTCCTGCTGAGGTGGAACTCGTGTTCCAGTTTATGGCCATTGCTCCTCGTCCTGTCTCTGGCACCACTGAGCAGAGTCTGGCACCATCCTCTGACACCCCTTGGAGATGTTTGCATGGATTGATGGGACTCCCTCTCAGCCTTCTCTTCTCCAGGCCTCTAAGCAGGCCCAGAACCTCATCAGAGAAATGCTCCAGACCCCTCATCACCTTTGTGGTTCCTTGAACTTTATCTCATTCATGCATGAATGCTGCTCAGAAGTGGCTCTGTAAGCCATGGCACGTGTCAGACAAGTGCACCAGCACAACTTTACCTGTGTGACCTTTGATGTGTGTTTCCAGGGCAGCAGTTTCACTGAAGGCCTCGTTACAGTGAGGGCAGACGTACCGTTTGTACCCGTTGGTTCTTTCTGCAGGTGCCTTTTGGAAAGAAAACGGTAAAGCTTCACTTGGTTTGCACTGGTGTGCAGTGTAAGCATTGCTACCCAAATTCCCGTTTAAATACTCCAGCTTCGACAAGAAAGATCTCTGTTGCACTTAAATCACACTTTACAAGTGTAAAAGTGTAACTATGAAGACTGACACAAAGCCCCAGGGACCAGAGAGACAACACAGGGGTGTGAGGCCAACAGCGCTGCCCACAACCAGATACAGGCAAGGAAGATTAAAAAATAATCTATTTATGGAATACAAACATACAGACTGTGCTTCTTCTAATTTAACACACTGTTCCCCACACGGCTCCTCTTCTACTTCCACCACTTCTAGCTCTGGAGCAGCTCCAGCGGGTTCGTCCGGCTTCTGCACCTCCTCCACAGCAACCCTCTCGATCACAATTCCCGAATTCCTCATGGCCTGCCTCAGCAGATTCTCACTGTTCACTTCCCCCTCGCAGGGCAGCTCCTCGGGATGTGACTGCTGAAGGAACAAACAGGAACTCTGGAACAGCAAATCCACAGTCTGCCCTTTCTTACAGCAACACTGCGGTGACAGTCACACTGTGGGGTCTTTAATGCTTGTGATACCAGGTTGAAAGATGAACCAGGGAATATCTTGGGCTGGGGAGGAACATGAGGTGGATCTGTACTCTGGAAAGCCAAGGGATGACAAGCCTTTGCTCCTATCACAGTCTGGTAGCAGGGAGTGGTCAGTGGTAAACAAAAACATCCCCTCATCCTCCTCACCTCTGTAATCTGCACACACTGCTCAGCTCAGCAGCAGAGGGGCTCAGGTCAGAGCACACGTGGAAAAGAACCTAATTAACCACTCCACTCCCACACTCAGATTTATTCTCAGCCCCCACAAAGATTTTGTTCATGAGGTGAAACATCCTTTGCCCAAAACACACAAAGGGTGTTTAAGAGACACGACACTCACATCTGGGTCCAGGGGTTTTCCATCCACCACAGGAAGCTCCTGCATCTGGACATGGACCTCATGGAGAACGTTGCCCTTTGCATCTGTGACGAGGTGGATGACGGGGGAGGCCTCGATGGACTCGCCGGCTATCGATGAGACCGTGTCCGTGTTGGAGCTGCAGGAGCCTGCAGGGGAAGCAGCACAGTGAACCACCAAGGAACAGCCACCCCTCAGCTCCCTGGGCCCTGCAAAACCTCTGCCTGAGAACAGGGAGCGCTTCTTAACCAGATTCTCACGCATTCCTCAGTCAGTGCCCGGCCACAAGCACTTCGGGGTGATAGTTTTGCTCTATAAATTACTTTTTCCTGTATAAGGAATATAAAGTGAATACCATAGAATTTGGAGGGTTAATTCACAAATGAAAATCTGGGAATGGTTTGGGTTGGAAGGGACCTTAAAGATCATCCCATTCCAGCCCCTGCCATGGGCAGGGGCACCTTCCACTGGCCCAGGTTGCTCCAAGCCCTGTCCAACCTGGCCCTGGACACTCCAGGGATGGGGCAGCCACAGCTTCTCTGGGCAACCTGTGCCAGAAGGAATTTATATTCCTTTATATAAGTGCAGGAAGGTTTGGCTTTATCAGACACAAGGCGGGTCATGACAGCACCACTGACCTGATGGCAGATCCTCTTTGTTGACAACTATTTCTTTGGTCATGTTGAAGCGTATTTTTTCAGTGCAAGGCGTCAGAGATTTAAGGTGCCGAGTCAAAGCTCCTGATTCTCGGAAGCTTTTCCCACATTTCTTGCATTTGTAAGGTCTTTCATCTGGAAATGACAAGACAACAAGGTTATGCCCTGCCAGGATCAGCTCTGTGTGTCAGGCTGCTGGAAGAACACGTTCAGCTGCCTACAGCACACGGGCTGTGCTTATCCCAGAACCTTCCTCTGCCTCCCAGCACCCCAAATACTGGAGAGCTCAATGGCCTCAGCTCAGCAGAAGGTGGAAAGCATAAGAAATCCCCCTGGAAGGCAAATGGATAACCACACACAGCTCCAGCAACGAGGAGCTCTTATTTGGAGAGCCCTTACCGGTGTGCCGCCGGTGGTGTCGGATCAGAGACCCCTTTGTCCTAAAGGAAGTTCCACAGAGTTTGCACTCATAGTCCTTCCTGCTGCTGTGAGTGATCATGTGAGCTTTGAGGATGCTGGCCTGGGGAAAGAATTTCCTTTAAGAGATTTTCCAAATGCTTTCAGGGTTTTACGTTTCAACTACGGAGAACAACAACGCTCCTTGTGGGAGCAGAACTTCCCTGTGGGAAGAAGCTCAGATTCTTTCTGAGCTCTCTTAGCTGACAGCTCCCCTCACTAAGCCCCACGAGCAGAGACGGTACTCACAGTTTTGAATGTCTTCTGGCACAGCCCGCACACGTATCGCCCCTCCTTGTTCACCTGCAGCTTCACCTTGAGCAGCTCGCTGGGAACGTCCTGCTCCTGCTCCTGCTCCTCGGGGCTGCCCTGCTCCTCACCCACCTCCCCGTCCACGGGCCCCTCCGCGTTCTCAAACACATGCTCTCCTGCTACAATGACTTCTTTGATGTGCCCACTGCCTGGGAAAAGGGTGGGGAGACACTTGGGTTCTTTACAGGACAGAGCTCTACCCGACAAACGAGTCACAGTTCCGGCATTTTGTGCAGAGAGAAGGGAGAAAGGCACTTTAAATCTGCAGCTCAAGCCTTTGCAAGCCCCCAGTTATTGTAATGTAAGTATTGAAGTGGGCACTCCTGGAATGGAGTTTCAAATCTAAATGGCACCAACCTGTAAATCTAACTTGTGTTATTTGTTTGTATTAATTAAGCTGAAGGAAGTCAGATTTAGGTTTGATGTTAGGAGGAAATTGTTCCCTGTGAGGGTAGGGAGACCCTGGCACAGGTTGCCCAGAGAAGCTGTGGCTGCCCTGGATTCCCTGGAAGTGTCCAAGGCCAGGCTGGACAGGGCTTGGAGCAACCTGGGCTGGTGGAAGGTGTCCCTGCCCATGGC
>JAWWES010000035.1:15228256-15248967 GCA_035583135.1 Lophotriccus pileatus | reverse complement strand
GGGGGGGGCGGGGGGGGGTGGTCCCGGTCCCGGTCCCGGTCCCGGTCCCCCGGCTCTGCGGGACTCCGTGCTCGGCCCTAAGTCATCAGATCTCAGTGATGTGTTGAAAAAACAGGAAGTTGCACCTCAATATGAGGAAGAGCTTCTCTCCCTGGAGGGTGGCAGAGCCCTGGAACAGCTGCCCAGGGGGGTCGTGGAGTCTCCCTCTCCAGAGACATTCCAGCCCCACCTGGACAGCCCCTGTGTCACTTGCTGCAGGTGACCCTGCCTGGGCAGGGGTTGGACTGGGTGGTCTCCAGAGGTCCCTTCCAACCCCAGCTATTCTGGGATTCTGTGTGGCAGCCCAGGTGTCCGAGAGCCTGGACTTTGCCTCACAGCACCCCTGAAAGCAGGAGAATCCGTGCTGATCCTTTACTCAGGGAATAGCGGGTCCTTTTTTGACTCAGTGTGGGACAGGATTCCAGCCTCCCCTTTGCAGGGGCTGGCCTGTCCCCGTGGCTGTAGAGCTGAGCTGTGTCCCCAGAGCTGGGGGTGGGTGCTGGGAGCCCTGTGCCGGCCCTGACGCCGTTCCTGCCGTCCCCAGGGACGGGCTGCCTGGTGAAGGCCGTGGAGACGGCGGCGCAGCGCGAGGCGTTCATCGTGGGCAAGCCCAACCGCTTCATGTTCGACTGCGTGGCCAGCGAGTTCCCCGTGGATCCCGCCCGCACCATCATGGTGGGGGACCGGCTGGACACGGACATCCTGATGGGGAACAGCTGCGGGCTCACCACGCTGCTCACCCTGACCGGCGTCACCGCGCTCGACGAGGTCCGGGCTCACCTGGACAGCGACTGCCCCGCCAGGCACAGCCTCGTGCCCGACTACTACGTCGACAGCATCGCCGACCTGCTGCCGGCCCTGGGCGAGTAACAGGGCAGCTCTGCCCCGGGGACACCCCCTGGGCACGCCCCGTGGCAGTAACCCGCTCACTAGGTACTCCCCGGAGTTAGCAACCCTGAGCTTCTCACCTCTCTGTCCTCTCGGTATGGTTCTGTTTACATCTCACTCTCGAAATGCACTTTGGAACAAAGGGGGCCCCCCGGGGCTGGGGGCTTGGGGCTGGTTTTAATTGTAAACAAATCTCTCCAATGTTAGTGATGCTCCACGGCACAGAGTCGGCTGGGCTGGGCTGGGGGAGTGGAGCTGGTTGGTGTGAGGAGAAGGGCTGTGTTCTGGCCAGGCTGGGCTGTGGCTCAGCCTGGTTTGTTCAGGGAAAATGTGCAGGAACTGTGGTTGTGTTTGGAAACACTTGTGGAGCTGGTGTTTGCCCTGGGGATGGTTCTTTTTTCCCCTGAGGCCCTGCTCGGGGATGTTCCAGGGCACAGCCCCATGTCAGGTCACAAACAAATTCATCTCCTTCATTTGACCACTGCAAACTGCACCTGTGACACAGGGGGGATGATCCCACACGAACCCAAACCGTGGCTGCTGCACACTGTCTGTCCAGGGTCAGGTGTGTGTACAGCACATACACACAGGCACTCCCTGAGCCCGAGGACAGAGCAGAATATATTTAAATTATAAATTTAAGCAGAGTCTATGATAATATATCTTGCTTCCCAGGAGGGAGGATGAGAGGAATGTACTTACTGGTGACAGTAGCTGTAATTCTCCTACATGCAGAGTCTGTAGCCATACAGGACTGTCCTCCACTCCTGCTGCTTCCCAGGAATCCCCGGATCGACCCGTACCGAGTTCTGTGCTTCCCTCAGCATCAACACTTGCTTTGGCTTTAGCTGCACACCCCCAGGTCCTGCTCAGTCCCTGCAGGGGTGTGGGGCCAGGGCAGCTTTCCCAGGGACTGCTGTGTGTGGCAGTGGTTCGTGCTTCCTTCCCACCCTGAGGTTCCTCTTCCATGGGGGCAGTGGGGCCGGGCAGGGGGGGCTGTGAGGAGGGCTGGCTTGCTCAGGGACGATTTCAGTTTGGTCTCCAGGTGGGGTTGGGTGACGAAGGGTTCAGCCATGGGGTGGGATTCTCTGCTGGCTGAACCCACTGTGAAAGCTTTTGCGTTATAGAATTAATTGAAGATTATATATGCAAATAACACGTTTCTATTCCATAGATTCTGGTATCTACAGTTCAATTTTAGCACTGGTTTTCCTTCCTGTCCTGCTGTCCAGCTGTGGCAGTGCTGATGCCATTTTCTGCTTGGTCACTTGTCACCTTGTTTGACAGCAGGAACCCTGCGGTCCAGAGGGTCTCGGGGTTCCCAGAGTGTTGGCTGATCCTTTAAAAGGCTGTTTGTTTGTAATCTGGAGATGTGCCAGGAGCTGTGGATAATCTCTTCCCTGCTCCTGTCTCAGCTGGAAGGACTGTGTGGAGTCACCCAGGTGGAACTTGCCCTTGTGAGTTATGTGGAAATGGACTTTATGGATTCACTGCAGGTCGTGTCCGATGTAACCATGTGTCTTTGGATTCCGTCCATGGATCTGGTGCTTTTAGTGTCAGGATATGTCAGGAGAGGTCCAGCCTCCCTCTGGCAGCTCTGCCCTGCCGAGGGAGCCGTTGCCTGGACTCAGGGATGCTGGAATGTGCTGGTGGTGGTGTCAGTCGTGCTTCAAAACTCTCTGTCAACTTCCAAGTGGTTTTTAATCCTCTACTTGAATTCCCATTAAACTCTCAAACCTGCTCTCCCTGCTATTGTCTCATTTTGTGGTCTCGTCTCCATGAGCTTTGGTGCAGCTGTGCAGTGGGAATCCTGGGAGTTAGGGATGCACTTTGGAAGGGACCCTGAAGATTCCTTCCCTGTCTCCCATCTAACCCTGCCCTGTGGCAGTGGGAAGCCATTCCGCCCTGTCCTGTTGCTCCAGGCCCATGTCCAAAGTCTCTCTCCAGCTTTGTTGTGGGCTCTCTTCAGCCACTTTGGTCAGCCCTGGGTCGTGCTTGGTAGGAGAATGTCCCAAAGCTGCATTTTCCCTGGGTAGACACCACCTGAAGGAATTCTGAGCTTTTCCTTGCCTCCACACCTTGTGTCTGGCTGGCAGGTCTCAACTGAGGGCTCCTGGGCCGCTCAGGGTCTGGTGATGTGGGAATGCTGTTCCCTGCTCGCGGGACGGCGGCACCAGCGCTTGGCAGAGCCCAAAGTGCTGCTGCAATGTGGAAGCAGCCGCTGCCAAGGGCAGGCTGCCACTGTCCCCGGCCACTCGATCCCTCAATGAGCCCCCCCGGGCCGTGCCAGCCCCGGGGCCGCACAAAGCCCCGATTGAGGCTCCCGCGGGGGAGCAGGAAGGGCGCTGACAGCGGCGCTCGGCTCCACGCCCGGCACACCTGCGGCCCCCGCGAGCCCTTGGCTGCCAGGACAGGTATTTATGGCCGGTGGATGCACATCCAGGCTCCCCAGGTGTGCCTGGAGCCGGGATCATGCCCAGCCTGCGCGCGGGGAGGAGGCAGAGCGGCAGCGGACACGTCCCGGCCTGAAGAGGAGGATGGAGGGTGGGGACGGCGGCGGCCCTGCTGCCCCTGCAGTGAGTATCCCTGTTCCCAGCAAATCCCGGGCAAAGGCTGGCTCTGTCCTTCCTCTGGGACTTGACTTTGGACAAGGGTGTGACAGGAAAACTGGGAATGGCTTCCCATCGCCAGAGGGCAGGGTTAGATGGGATATTGGGAAGGAATCCTTCCCTGGGAGGGTGGGGAGGCCCTGGCACAGGTTGCCCAGAGAAGCTGTGGCTGCCCCATCCTTGGGAGTGTCCAAGGCCAGGTTGGACATGGCTTGGAGCAACCTGGGCTAGTGGAAAGTGTCCCTGCCCGTGGCAGGGGCTGGAACTGATGGGTTTTAAGGTCCCTTCCAACCCAAACCATTCCAGGATTCCATGATTCTATCACAGACAGAGCCCCTGCTCTGTGCTTGCCTGCTGTGAAGTGGCTGAGATCCCACCATCCCTCTGGATCCTGGTAAGGTTTTGTTCATCCCCAGCACCCCAGTTCAGCTCCTGAAAGGCAGCTGCCTGTCAGCTGGGTCAGTTGGACCTCACAGGGGTTAAACCTGTCGGGTGACAGGTCAGAGTGCCAAGGAAGCCTGGCCTGACACGGGGATGGGTGTGAGCTGAGATGGGTGTGAGCTGAGATGGGTGTGAGCTGAGACCTGCCGAGGGCTGGGAGCTGCTGGATTGTACTATTTGCACCTTTCCCACCTGGGGGAATTCCATTAGATATTGCCAGTTACTGCAGGGCTGGGGCTCTGCTCTGTTTGAATCAGTAGGATTTCAGATATGTGCAGTTTTAACTCACTGCTTTTCTGGGGGAATAATCTGGAAGTTCCCTATTTCCATCAAGATCTGTAACTGCCCCAAAGCTGGATGAGTTTGTGCAGTTGGAGCACATCTAACCCTGGGCACGGACTGAATTTCTCTGTCCTTCAGAGAACTGAGAAACAGGTTAATTTTTGAAGTGTGGCTTGTGTTTGAGATTATTGAAAGCACATTTTCTGCTTCGTAAAAATCCCGTTATGTACCATGAAGTTAAATTTAATTGCTTTAACGTGAGAATTAAAGTAAATTAATAGAGCCAAGAGAAGTGTCACAGGACTGCTGAGCTCTTCTGCTTGGTCCCGTGGAGAACAGCTTAGCATGAATATCCAACACAGCTAAACACAGGGAGGGGCGTGGAAGCAGGATCAAATCCACATGGGATCTGATTCCAGTGCTGATGGCTCCTCTGGGGACTTCTGCTGTAAACCAAAATAATTGAATTTGTTGTTCCCTGGGTGTGGAAAGCTGCTGCTCCAGCCCTGCCCTGGGGGTGTTGCAGCTTCTCTGGCTGTGGCAGTGCTGGTTACTGGGATGTGGGATCTGGAATTCCAGCACTGTGGGGTGAAAGCTCTGTTATTCCAGGTGCTGTGATGGTTTGGCTGTTCTGCACTGCAACCAGTTTGCACAAGCATTTGTGTCACGAGCAGGAAGCATGTTTGATGATGAGGAATTGGCAGAAGGGTCAATTTTAACTCCTGTTCCTCCTTCCTTTGCCCTGTTCCCAGGACGGGAGGGCCACAGCACGACTCCCAGTCCCAGCTCCCTCCAGGACCTTCTGGATCACCCTGTCCATTGCCTTGTTACTTCTTGCAGTTGTTGTCGTCAGTGTGGTGGGGTTTCTCAGCCTGTCCTCCAGCTCTGCCCAGGTAAGGGATCCCAACCCAGCAGGAAGCCCCTCTTGCCCACAGCCCCAGGTTGTGTGGGCAGCAGTTCCTGGGAGGGATGAGTGGGGGAGATCAGGGCTGGCTTTGGCTGGATCCCATCCTGGAGGAGGAGGAAGGTGCCAGCAGGCTGCAGGCAGGGCTGTGGCAGTGGCTGAGACTCCCCTGGCCCTTTCCTCCAGCACCTGGTGCCTTTGGCTTGAGGGCACTGCTGCCTCTCCCCAGCCCTGCATGATGGAGAGCAGCTGTCACAGATCATCCTTCCTGTGAGTCAGGGCTTCCTTCTCTCCGTTCCTAAATCCTCCATGCAAGCAGCAGGGACCAGCACAGGGCTGGGTGGGGATGTTGGTGGGAGATGCTGCCGGTCGGTGCTGCCTTCCCGCTCCTTGTGCCCAGGCTGGCTCCCAGCTCGTCCGACTGACGCTGCAGGGCCAGCATGACCTCCTGAGGAACGAGACAGCCTTGGTGGACAAGTCCAGGAGCACTGTCACCTACTACATCACCTCGCAGAGCAACCTCAGCGCCGTGGTGCTGTACGACGGCAGGGACGTGAGTGCTGGGGCTGGGGCAGAGCTGCCCAGGCTGTGGGGTGGGAGCAGGAGGTGCAGGCCAGGAAGAACACCCACCAGCTCCTGCTTGGTGCCTTCCTCTGCACCTTTAGTCAGGAAGCACAACGCAGGGGAGAGGAGGAATTGTGCGTGTCCTGCCCGCTCTGAGGGCTGTCTGTCTGGCAGGGCTACGTGTGCTACAAGCCCGTGGAGCAGAACACGTGCTACGTGAGGAGGTTGGACCCCTGGGACCTGCAGACCCTGCAGGCAGCTCTCAACGTGTCTGAGCAGAGGGTGAGCACTGCTGTGGCCGTGGGGGGACAGCTGTGGGGATGGGGGCAGACTGGGCTTTGCACGAGGTCCTGGCTCACTGAAGGCCCTCCTGGGTGGGTTTGCGGTGGTGACTCCCCACCACCAGCACGCCAGGCATGGCTGGATGAGGGCAAGGGCTCTCCCAGGCGTGGGGAGCAGTGTCAGCCCCCTGTTCTGTGCAGCTCCTGTGGGGGGACCCTCAGGAGGATTTAACAGGGATGTTTCTTTCAGGCCGAGCAGCTGCTCCGTCAGGACAACCACACCAAGTACTACCGCGACTTCCTGGGCATCGTGGCGGGGGAGCAGGTGGAGCCCAAGGGGCTGGGGGAGGCTGTGCAGAGCCTGTGTGAGCACACCCCCATCTTCTGGGTCCGCAGAGGGCAGGGTAAGTGGGACAGTCCCCTTGGCAGGGGAAGCACAAGCTTTTTTCGCGCCTCTAAGAGGATCAGCTCTGCCACACAAAAGCTGATGCATCCCAGGACAGGCTGCCAAGGCCCAGGACAGGCACAGGTGACCTCTAGTGCAAAATCAAACCATTGTTCACCATCCCCCTGTGCTGGCTCGTACCCCACACCCTGCCCTGGCTGGGATGGGCTCTGAGCCCCCACCCTGGGCAGCACAGCCGGACCGCAGAGCACAGTCCCCACAGAGCTGTCCCCTGGGACACTGCTGCCTTAATCCCTGTCACCTTCAGCCTCACACAGGCAGCCTGCCAAGCTGTCAGTCAGCTTTAACGAGGAAGGTCGTTCCCTGAGGCTTTCCACTGGCTCCACTCCCCAGGGACTCGCAGCTGCAGCATCAAAGCATTCCCCTCACCTGCTCCTGTCCTTGCTTGTTGGCAGGTCCTGGGAAGAAGCGGCTGATCTACCTGTGCATTGACATCTGCTTTCCAAACAACATCTGTGTCTCTATCTGCTTCTATTACCTCCCTGAGTAAGTGCTGAGCCGTGGATGCCCTCTTGCTGCCCTACATACTTGAACTGGATTCCTGAAAAGCCTCTGATTTCCACACGGAAGGGAACACCCACACCAACCCCAGAACCTCCTGCTGGTTTCATGCTGCACCTCAGGAGGGTCTAGAGAAACAAGAGGCCTCTGCTCAGCACTGGCAGCACAGACACTCCCTGCAGCTCTGCCCCAGGGCTGCCACATCCATAGGAATTAGGAGCCCCAGGCCTAGAGGAATCCCAGGGAGCAGCCGGTGTTCTCGGGTGTTCTGGGGCTCCGTGCCCTGTCCAGCACAAGGTGGTTACATTTGCTGGGGTTGCCTTCAGGAGAGCAGCTCTGCAAGTCACTTTGTGAAACACTTTGAATAAAGGGATTGCAAACCAAGACAAGAGCTGCCTTTCCTCTTTGCTCAGTCTCTTCCATCGCTTAGAAAGTCTCATTTTTATTTTTCTCCCACTTTGGGGTACAAGAACATACCAAGCTGTCAGCAGCTGATGCCACAGGGATTCCTCCACAGCTCAGCTATACCCGTCTCCCTGCAGTAGGATCATGTCTCCCTGTCCCATTTCCCTCCCATAGAGGCCACACACATTTCAGCAATGTCCTGCTCAGAGCTGAAGCCTGGTCTCACCCCAGGCAGCTGCAGATGCTTCTGCCAGAGCCCAAGCCCTCTCCATCCAGGAGGAGACGGGCACAGTGCGTGTCCTGGCTCTGGAGAGGGTTCTTTGTCACTGCAAGGCACGGGGAGACACACAGAGCTCCCCTCCTTCCCACACGTGCCCGTTATCCCAACACGCTGTCGTTGAAGGCAAGGCAGACCACGGCCTTCTGGTGGCCACTGTACTCCCTCTTGATCTCTCCTGTCTCCACACACCAAAGTCTGGCCAGGTTATCAGAGGAGGCTGAAACAAAGAGTGAAAAAAGGAGTGGAATGTATGGCATTACATTAAAAACTTCTTCTTTTATTATTATTATTAGAAATAGTTTCTTCTTGCTTCACTCCCCACCATTCTTAGGGCTGGTGATGGCCAGCAAGGCAGAACAGCTAAATGCATTTCTGTATTAACTGGGGTTTTAACAAAGAGCAGTGACTGTAGAAATTACCCCAGGTTAGTTTTGAAGGGATAACCTGTGCCCAGGTGTGGCAATGTCCTGTGCTGCTGCAGGCCCAGGTGCCTCACCTGTGACGATGTACTGGGAGTCCCCAGAGAAGGCACAGTCCCACATCCAGCCCCGAGACGTCTCCCCGGGGTTGTTGCTCTTAATGCTCAGCTCTGTCATCAGAGAGAAGTTTGAAGTCCTCCAGATCTTGCACGTCTGATCTGCAGAACAGGTAGCCAAGAGCCTGCAAGGAGGAGCCATGTGAGGGTGACCTTGTCAGTCACGCTGTCCACCTACAGGTCACCATGGGCCTGGCCAGTGATGGCCTGAGACCTGCCTTCACTGCACTCACTCACATCTCCTTACACCTGCATTGTGGGATTTATGAGATTCCAGCTGAACAGACTCCAGGAAGGAGCTCACACTTTGCTCCTGGAGATCAGCAGTGGGATCCCAGCTGCAGGAACAGCTCGTGGCTGCAAACCTCGCTTAGGGAGCACGAGTGGGACGCCACTGAGACCAACCCCGTGGTGACACATGCCCTGCCTCCTCCCTGGGGCCCTGCGGCGTGGAGCCAGCACCAGCCACATCTGGGGGCACAGCTGGGCTCTGCTTGCCCGGGAAGGCCGTGTTTTTTCCCATGGGAGGCAGGACAGGCCCACCCACACTCACGTGGAGTCGGGGCTGAACTTGCACTGCAGGGCGTAGCGATTGTGCGCCGGGATCTTGGTCTTGGGGATCAGCTGCGTCACCTCCTCGCCGATGCCGCCCGTCAGGTTCCACACGTAGCAGTTTCCCTGCGGAGAGACAGCGGGAGCCGTGCCCCAAGCCCACCCTGGACGTCCCCCGAGCCCACCCTGACGTCCCCACGCCGCCGGCGCGCGGCCGGCCCCGCGCTCACCGAGCTGTTCACGGCCGCCATGTAGCTGGCGTCGGGGTCGATGTGCACCGAGTTCACCGACACCTCGGGCTCGGGGATCAGCTGCTCGTTGTGATCGGTCTTCAGGTCCCAGATGTGGATGGCACCGCTCTGGTCGCCCACGATCAGCTCTGCCTGCGAGGGGACAGAACAGCCTTTAAGCACCAGGGGCCTGTCCTGCCTCCTTTCTCCCCAGCACAGGGCTGTTCCACACACTGGCTGCACGGACAGTCCTGACTCCTGTCACACTCTGCAAAAGGCTGTTTCCCTTCCCAGAAGTGGTTGTTCGTTTTCTAAACCCCTGAATTCCGGAGCTGTTGCACACCTACAGCTCCAAACAAAATCCACAGGAGCCAAACGACTTTCAGCACATCTGAGAGGAAGCATTTAGATGCAGGCTGGCCAGTGAACAACTGAAGCGCTCAAGAGCACACAGATATCTGAAAAACACAACTTGGAGTGGTTTTTCCTCTCTCTCCCGCCTTCTCAGGGGAAGGACAAGAGCCAGCTGAAGGGCAGAGTCCTGGCTCTGATCCCATGCTCAGAGCAGAAGACAATGCTGGCACCTCTCCACTCAACCAGGGCTTTATCGACGGCCCTGCGCTGCCACAGCTCCAGCAGAATCCCTAGAGGAGATCAGGTCATCAGCACAGCTAATCCCGGACCTGGGAGCACAGCCTCGTTCTGAGGAACACAAACACCACTGATACATTCACCTGACTGCACAGAAGCCTTTTCTGGGCACCTCAGTGCTCAGCCCCTCTTGGCAGGTGGAAAGTGCAATTCCTGGAGCCATCACGATTTACCCAGGCCACGAGGAATCTCTGGGATAACTGGAGCAGCATCTCTGCAGGGGGAATGGCAGAGCCACTGACCTATCTGAAGAAATGCTGCCACCTCTGGACTAATTAACCACGTTCTGCTCACAAACCAACACTGCACCTCAGCAGCATTTTGGTCAGTGATTATTTCCCATCTAAGACCTATGTGCAGCAATATTTGTTTTAACATAACATATTCTCACAGCACTGACACCACGGGAGCATTTGGGTAAAGTCTGGTGCAAATAACTGATCTCAAAATCTGGTCTGAAATTCCTGATTTGCAAAATTGAATGCAAATGAAATGCAAAGGAACACTTCATTACTCAGCATTTTGCAAAGGTCTGCACTGCCCTGTCTGCAGGCAAACCCACAGCCCTGCTGCCCAGCAGAGTCATCAGCACTGCAATGATCCCTATTGATTTCCCTGCTAATGCACCACATTCCCTTCAGCCTCATTCCAAGCCCCAGCCCTCCCTCTGCTCAGCAACAGCTGCTGAACCCACTGGTGAATCTCAACCAAAGGTGATGGGAATCGTGGCTGTGGGCCCTGAGATGCTTTTTCTTGCCAGCAGTGCCACCCAAAGCTCCTGGCACCACCAGCTGAGCCAGGGAGGGGGCGCAGGGGGTGTGGGAAGGAGACTGCCTGTCCTGCAATGCCACCAAGAGCCCGTGGGTCTGTGCCACCAGGAAGGTCACCCACCCCAGACACCTTCCCAAAATCTTCTGCTGGGATACGACTCTGCAGCTCCTCAGATTGACCCAGAAATCCACAGTAACAACTTGTGCAGAGGAGCTGTGGCTGCCCCATCCCTGGAAGTGTCCAAGTCCAGGCAGGACAGGGCTTGGAGCAACCTGGGCTGGTGGAAGGTGTCCATGGCAGGGAGTTGGAACAACATGAGCTTGAAGATCCCTTCCCCAGGCTTTCTGTGTGCTGGAGCCCACGGAGGGAGCCAGTTTGCTCACCTGGTTGGGGTGCAGGCAGACACAGTTGATGGGAGCGTTCACCTGGAAAATGCGCTGGCACTGGAGGTTCCGGGACCTGCGACAGACAGCGAGGAAGGGCCGTGTTCGGGGGGCTGGGAGCAGCCCCAGGACACTGCTGGAGGAGGGGACACCCGTGCCCGCCTGAGGCCCCAGCCGCGGGCCCTGCAGTGCCCCCCGTGCCCACCTGAGGTCCCAGATGCGGGCCATGCAGTCCTCGCCGCCCGTGTACATCCAGCGCCCGTCCTCGTGGAACCCCACCGACGTGATGTTCTTGCTCACGCCGTCGTAGTTGATGACGGGGTTGGGGTTGTTGGAGTTGAGGTCGTACATGCGGATGTGCTGGTACCCTGCGGGCACCGGGCAGGGGGTGGGCGCCGTCCCCGTGCCCGGTGTGCCCGGTGTGCCCGGTGTGCCCGGCGGGACGGGCGTGCTCACCTGCGGCTGCGATCATGCTCCGGTCCGGCGTGATCTCCAGGGCGTTCACCTGCTGCAGGCGCCGTTAAGGTCGGTACGGAGCGTCAGGCGGGCCCGCCCCGCGGCGCCCCGAGCCCTCCCCGGCAAGGATACGGAGTCCTGGTGCTGCACCGTGCGGGTGCAGATGCCGCTGTGCGCCTGCCAGAACCGCACCGTGTGGTCGTAGCCGGCCGTGGCCAGGATGACGGGGTCGCTGCCCACCGTGCCCTGGGCCGCGTTCATGGTGCCCGGCTTCAGGCCCCCCGCGCTCCCGGTGCCTGTGTCTGTGACAGCGGCGGGGTGTGTGTGACAGCGGCGGGGTGTGTGTGACAGCGGCGGGGTGTCCCTCACCCCGCGGGGTGTCCCTCGGGGCTCCCCCCGCTCCCCTCCCCGTCCCCGCTCCCCCTTCCCGGTGCTCCCGCTGCTCCCGCCCGGTTCCCCGTTCTGCGCATGCGCCCCGGACAGGCCCGAGCCGCCACCGGCGGGAGCGCGCATGCGCAGGAGCGGGCCGGCGGGACGTACCATGGCGGGAGAGGAGGGGGGGGGCGTAAGGTGAGACCACGGAGCGCGGGGAGGGGGGGGAGAGTTCCCAGAGCCCGCGCCAGGGGGCGCAGTGAGGGGGGAGAGGGGACGGGGTGTGGGATATGGGATATGGGATATGGGATATGGGATATGGGATATGGGATATAGGATATGGGACAGGGGGTATGTGATGTGGGAGATGGGACACACGCACCGGGAACCGGGTACACGCCGGGCGTGGGACACACGCGGGGCATGGGACACCGCGGGCGTGGAGCACACGCTGCGCGCGGGGTGCCCAACGGGCACCGGGCACAGGCGGGACACACACCGGGCACACACCGGGCACCGGCCGGGCACTGGGAGCCGGGCACCGGTCACACGGCGGCCACCCCGGTGCGGCCCGGGCAGGTCGGTGCCGGTGGTCCCCCCGTGCGGGGTCGCGGGCGCGGCGCTGCGGAGGCCCCCCCGCCCCTCCGCTCGTGCCGCACCGGCGGGCACCGGGCCCTTTAAGAGCGGCCGCCGTGCCCGCGCCCGTGCCCGCTCCCGCTGCCGGCGGTGCCCGCGGCCGCCCCGCACCTGCCGGTAAGGGCCGGGCCACCGCGGGATGCTCGGGGATGCGGGGAGGCCGGGGGGATGCGGGGATGGCCGGGGGGATGCGGGGAGGGAGGTGACGGGAGGATGCGGGGATGGCTGGGAAGGATTGCAGGGATGCTCGGGGGGGTTGCAGGGATGCCGAGCAGAGCTTGGAGGGTAACGTAGGGCACGGGGATGCCCAATGGATGCCCTGGGTGTGGGCACTGTGGGGTGTGCCAGGTTTGCAGGGTGCAGGTGGTGGAAAGAGCCCCCCGTGCCCAGGGGGTGCCCCGGTGACCTGGGGGGGATGCAGGATGGGACAGGGGCCAGCTCTGCCCAGGGACAGGGGGAACAGCCCCTCCTCCTGCCGAGGGAGTCCACAGCTTCCCAAAGCAGGAGCCTCGGTGGGGCTGCAGCGCTGTGGGCTCTGGGGAGGGGCAGCTCATCCTGTGGGGTGGCACAGGCTGGGAACACAAAATGGCCTTGGCCAGGATGGCCATGGAAGGCGCTGGAAACACCTGAGCATGTGTGTATGTGTGTGTGCACATGTGTGTGTGTGCACATGTGTGTGTGTGCACACGTGTGTGTGCACACAAGCGCACACGGAGCAGTGTGGAGCTGGGCTGGCTGGAAGCAAACCCCACGTGGGCTGTGTGGAGGCAGGGAAGGGGGCGAGGGTCGGCCCCTCCTCACCCCACCACCACGAGGGCGTTGAGTCAGGCTGGCCGGTTGTGAGGAGCCGTGGGCTCCCCCGAGCCTGCCGGGACTGCGCCCGAAGCGCCGGCAGCGGGAGATGTGACGTTAATAAATATAGCGGGTGCTAGAGGCAAGATGTCGGGTTAGAGGGGCAGCATCCATCAGCTGAGCCCTCGCTGCCAAAGGATCTCCTGGCTGCCCCTGTCACCCCTTGGTGCTGTCCCCCCACTCTGACCAGCACCCATCCCACTCACCTGGCTGAGCCAGGGAGCTCAGACCCCGGGAACCTGCCCTATTTAAATAAGATAACGCACAGTAAAAGCGCCGAACCCTGGCGAGCTGACAGCGTCTGTCTAAATATTTATCCCTGTTCCAATCAGGCGCTGTGTTCCCGTGACAGCCCCATTAGCACTTGGCGTATTTATGGCCTTCCTGGGTGCTGGGCTCACTGTGGGGCCACTGACCCCCCTCCTGCATCCCCTCCTGTGCACTCGGGGTGACCCCCAGGCTGGCAGCCGTCCCCAGCCTGGCACATCTCTGCTGGGCTGTGCTGGAGCTGCCAGGAGCGTCCTGGGCAGGGCAGGGCATGGAGTGGGTACCACATTTGTCTCCAGGAGCACAGGAGGTGCAGGGCCATGAGGTACCTTGTCCGTGCAGGGAAGGGAGTGCAGGGAACAGCCTGCTCCCCAAAATCAGGCTCCTGCCCTCCTCTTGCTCACAGCGAGGAGGGGCTGGGGGTGGATGCGCTGCCCTGACCCTGCCTCGTCAAATACACCAGAACTGGAGAATAAAAGAGGAAGAAAAGGGCAGAAATGATGCTTGTGCAGCCCCCGGGAGGATCTGTGCTGCTTGGGTGAGGGGGAGCCCAAGGGAGCCGTGGGAGCAGAGGACACGGAGTGCTGTGGTGTTTTTCCAGGGTTTGTGTTGGGGCTGCAGAGGCTCCTGGGGCTCGCAGGAGTGGTGCCCCAGTGACAGCAGTGGGGACTGGGGCTGGTCATGTGCCATTGGATATGGATCTCTGTGCTGTCCCTTGAGCTGTGGCCACGGAAGGCAGGGATGGGGCAACTGCCACCTCCTGCTCCGTGGAGGCCGCTTTGATTTGGACTCACTTTCATCTAAATCGAACCCCTCGTCTCAGGAGTTCTCAGAGCCGGTTTAGGAAAAAAAAAAGACGTCAAATGAAATTTATTCATCTTAATTGTGACGCCCCTTGACGCGAGCTCAGCCGTGCAGCCTGCACGGGCTGTCCTGTGTCCTGTCAGGGATCCAGCACTTCTTTAACTGCACACAGCACGCTTTCTCACACGGCCCCTGAGGGTGCCAAGAGGGTCCAGGCTGCCACCCTCACCCCACCAGTGCCCATGGCTGTGCTCGTGCTGTCCTTGGAGCAGCCCAGTGTTGGCATGTGCCTGGGAGGTCCCCAATCACCTCTCCTCCTTCAGCAGGGCTGTGCCGTGCCCACCCCGTGATGCCACCCCACCCAGCCGCCCCCTGACACGGCCCCTGTCTCGGGGGTGACCCTGCAGCCAGAGGGGATCCCCGTGGAGGACCTGCCCTGCAGCACCGCCCTGTTTGCTCCGGCACTGGCCACACCCTTGCAGGCAGAGGGAGAGGCTGCTCCAGCCGCTGGGCCCACGCTGGGGCACACGAGGTAGGAGGGACACGGCTGTGCACGTCCCTGATGGGGACCAGGGTGCCGGAGGGGTTCCCCCCATGTCGCCTTTCCCCGAGCCTCCTGCTGCCCTGGTCAGGGGAGCAGGGCACGGTACGTGGGGCTGTGCAGGGTCACCTGTGCTTGGGGTCCCTCTGGCCACTGCTGGACCCTGTGTGTGTCCCCAGAGATGGCCTTCCAGCGGAGCCACCGCCTGAACCTGCTGCGCCTCGTCGTGCTGCTCCTCATCGCCTTGGCCGGCATCAAGTTCCTCTTCCGTGACAGGTGAGGTGACAGCAGGACCCCAGCGGGTTTGGGGGCCTGTGGGGAGCCCCTGGGTCGTCACCAGGTAGGTGCCTGGTGCTGGGGGGCAGCTGGTGCCCTGTGTGACCCCCATCCTTGCTCCACTCCCTGCAGCTTTACCCTGGAGCTGCACAAGCACGTCAGCAAGGACAGCGGGTTCTGGGGGGACACGGGTGACATCGTCCAGGATGTCATCCCCCAGAGCCAGGTTCTGGAGCTCCCTGCGGCGAAGATAACGGCCCTGAGGCAAGAGCCTGGGCAGCAGGTCCCCAGGGATGTCAGTGCTGCTGAGATGAGGCTGGTCCACCTGGACCTCAAGGGAGCTGCACCCAGGGTCTCCTACCTGGAGCAGGTGAGGATGCCCAGGGGCAGCGAGAAGGTGCCAAGGAGGGCTGTGCTGGGGGGGCTCAACCTGCCGTGCCGTCCCCACTGCTGAGCCCACCCTGCCTGCCCTGCAGGTGTTCCCCTTCCTGGCCCAGCTGGGAGCCAACGGCATCCTCATCGAGTACGAGGACATGTTCCCCTTCAAGGGGGAGCTGGAAGTCCTCAGGTCCCCGTACGCTTACAGGTGAGCTCGCGCTGTGCCAGGGCTGGGCGTGACCCGCCTGCGATAACCGCGGTCGGGGTGCCAGGCTGTGCCGCCGGCAAAGCAGCTTCCTGCCCTGCTGGGACAGTATTTGTGCCCCTTAGTAAAGTCCCCCACGTGTGTGGGGTGGTGGGGGCCATATGGGCAGGGTGCCAGAGGAGGAGGGGAAGTGCCCCAAGCTCTGCCCTGGTGGCCCCCGCTGAGCCTGTCCCTGCCCTCCCAGCGAGGAGGACATCGAGCGGATCCAGCAGCTGGCGGAGCAGCACAAGCTGGAGGTGGTTCCCCTGGTGCAGACCTTTGGCCACGTGGAGGTAGGAGGTCCTGCTCCCCATCCCGAAGCACAGGGGGTTCCCCTGGAAGCCCCCACTGATGGCTCCTCCCCGCAGTTCATCCTCAAGCACGAGAAGTACCAGCACCTGCGGGAGGTCGAGCGCTTCCCCAACAGCTTCAACCCCCACGTCCCCAACACCCTGGCCCTGCTCAAGAGCGTCCTGGCGCAGGTGATCGAGAAGCACAGGCGCTCCACCTGGATCCACATCGGCGCGGATGAGGTGGGCAGGGGGCTGTGCAGGGACCCCAGCCCCACCCCGGGGGTGCTCCCAGGGGTGCTGAGCATCCCCCTTCCCCCAAGTCCAGGTTTTCCATCTCGGGGAGGGGATGGACTCCAAGAACTGGATGAGCCGCAACAAGGGCGATGTGGGGACCATGTTCCTGAAGCACATCAAGGAGGTGTTGGGCTTCCTCTCTGCGCAGTACTGGGGGCTGCGGGTGCTCATGTGGGACGACATGCTGCGGAAGATCAGCGTGGGAGCCCTGCGGGGTGAGGGGACGGGGATGGCAGTGGTGTCTCGGCAGTGCCCGTTCACGTGGCTGCCCTGGCACGTGTCACGCCTGGTGCTGGCAGGAGCCCATGCCGAGCCCTGTGGGAATGTGGGTCTCAGGCTGAGGAGTCCCAGGCATCCTCCTGCTGCTGGCACCAGTGCCAGTGTCCCCGTCTTGCTCTCCCTGCAGAGTCTGGGATAGCGAAGCACGTCTCACCCGTGGTGTGGTTCTACGCACCCGACTTCGAGGCTGAGCAGATCGGTAAGGTGACGTGCCAGGCTCCTGGGGATGGTGAAGGGATCTGCTCCCAGCTCCCCGCAGCCTCCTGGGTGCAGTGGCACTGGTGGCTCCTGCCTGTCCCACTGCAGGGCCGTTCCTCACCAAGTATGCAGAGAGTGGCTTCGAGGCAGTTTGGTTCGCCAGCGCCTTCAAGGGCACCACGGGGCCGGCACAGACCTGGACCCCCCTGAGCTACCACCTGAAAAACCACCTGAGCTGGCTGAAGGTGATGCAGGCCCTGCCACGGCTGGCCCCGCTGCGCTTCCAGGGCATGGTGCTCACCGGCTGGCAGAGGTGAGGGGCACCAAACCCCCTGCCTGCCCCCCGGTGCCCTCACAGCCACGCTGGCAGCAGCGCAGGAGGCCATGGCGTGGCTGTCCCTGCCCCGCAGGTACGATCACTACTCGGTGCTCTGTGAGCTGCTGCCCGTCGGCATCCCCTCGCTGGCCATCTGCCTGCAGACCCTGGTGAACGGTGAGCCACCAGCCCTGCTGGCCCAGCCAGGCTCACCCCCACCTCCCACTGCCTGCCAGAGCCTGTCCTGCCGGGAAGGGGACAGGGGGGAGGTGGGAGGCAGGGGAGGAAGAGCTTCAGCCTCTCCACTTTTGGGGGTGTGGTGAAGCCAGGGGTGAGCCTGGTGGTGGGGTGGCCCAAACCTTTCTGTTCCTCTCCTCACCCTTGCCAGGGGGCTTCACGGAAGAGGCAAAGAGGAAGGTCCTGGATGTGCTGGGCTTGGAGAGTGTGCAGCTGGAGCAGAGCACCTGGTGTGTGATCACCCCAATTGCATCAGAAGGGATGCACTGGAGGGGACCAGGGGGTTGGTCGCCCAAATTCCCCAGTACCAGACCCTTCTGGCCTGAGGGCAGGCACCCTCCAGCCACGCAGAGTGCTGGGATTCAACCAGCCCCGTGCATCCCACATTCTGGGCTCTCACCTTGACCTCCCCTTCCCCAGCGAGGGCAGGGGCGCGTTCCCTGGTGTGGAGATCTACCACATGGTGGAGCAAGTGAATGGTCACCTGAGGGAGAGCATCCTGAAGGCTCTGGAGGAGGAGAGGTAACAGGAGGCGGGAGGCAGCGGGATTGGTGGCTTTGGCCACAGGGCTGGAGCATGAGAGTTTTTCCATGGGAGGGGACCTGCCTGATGTGCAGCTCTCCATCCCTGGCGGCCCCTGTGCCCCCCCACTCCCTCGTGCCTCCCTAGTGCCATCAAGGGCTGGTTCAGCCCCTACCATCGGAAGCACCACTTTGGGAACCCCCGCAACATGGAGAGCTTCGGCAGCAAGGTGCTGAAGTACGTGGTGCTGGGGGCCGGGAGCCCCCCCGGGTGCCTGTGCAGGGCTGGAAGGGGTCCCAGGCTCACAGAAGGGAGCTGGACCCCTGCTCTCCCCCCACCAGGCTCCATGAGGACTGGGAGAGCTTTGTCCGTGACCTGCGTGCCCAGCTGGAGAGGGTCTACTTCCCAGACACGGTGGAGGAGTGGATGGAGGAGAACATCAACCCCTACCTGGACCAGCTGCGGGACCTGGTGCGGGACTACCGGGCCATCATCCGCCTCAACGGCCGGCCCAAGGCCGCGTAGGGAGGGGCTGCAGCCCCCAGCCCTCGCTGCCCCCCTGGCTGGTCCTGGGGGCCAGCGCCGCGTGTCTGTTTGCCGGTGACGGCACTGCTGCCGCTCGCCCTGTACAGAGCCCTGCACACCCAGCTCCACAATAAAGTATTTTCATAGATGCTGCTGGTGCAGGGAAGGGGAGCTGGGGATGGTGGGGTCTGTCCTGAGCCCCTGCTCTGGCTCTGCTGGAGCTGCAGGGGTTGGCAGCCTCAGGGCAGAGTGTGACAGAGCTCATGGGAACACCTTGTGCTGGCCTCGAGGGCAGCCATGCCCTCCCTGCAGGATGGGATCCAGCTTGGGGCTGGTGCTGGGTGCTGCATGGCAGTGGGAGAGGGCTGGAATCTGGGATGGGGCAGTGCCAGGGGGGTGTGCAGGGACCTGCCCAGCTCCCACCAGCACCCGCTCCCCAACCCCGTGTCCGCTTTCAGCCACCATGAATCCCTGGTCGCTGGGAGGGGGGGGAGCTTTCTGAGCCAAGCCATCCTCCAAACCTTGCCTTCATCTCTTCCTTCCTCTCCATTAATCCAGCGCCCAGGGCCCCATGTGTTCCCAGACCCCTGCTGCCTCCTGCACCCAGGCAGGGGCCTCTGCTGCACTCCTTTCCCATCGGAAAGGCAGCTGGGGGCAGGGGGATGCGTGGGGATCTCTGCGTGGGACGAGCCCTCCTGCTGCCGGTGGTGCCTCCGGCTCCCACAGTCGGGTTTCCACGTGCCTGTTCCCACCCCAAACCCCCCGTGCCTGTTCCCACCCCAAACCCCCCGTGCCTGCGGCTCTGCCCGTTCCGGGCGCTGGTTTCGTTCCGGGCGTGTGCAAGGCAGGAACAGGGACATTTCACTGCACATTCTTCTGCTCTGCAAAGACCAACCCGACTTGGCAAGAGCCCGAGGGAGCCGCAGGAACGCCAGGCTGGAGCTCCTCCTGCAAAGCCTGGCTCGGCCGGGGAGGAGGGACAGCGTTGGGGCACCCCACTGTCCCCGCACAGCCCCGCGTCCTGTCCCGGTCACAGAGGTCCCAGTGCCCGGTGAGGCCACCGCGGCAGGGGCTGTCCCGTCCCGTGTCTGCGCTGGGTGACTGGGTGTGGGAGCCCAGCGGGAAGGGAGCCGCGGGGCACAAAGGGCCCTTTGTCGAGGAGCCTCGTTCGTTATCAGGTGGTGGCAGATGCGAAGGAAGCCCCTGACCCTGCGGGGCCCCCGGACGCGTGCGGAGCCCCGGCCCCAGCCCCCAGCCCGGGGAGCCCCGCGGCGGCTCAGGGCCCGTGCGGCCGCCCGGCTGCGGGATTAGAGGGCAGATTAGACGGCGTTCCGTGCTGGCAACCCAAATGTCCTGGATTGGAAAGTGGGGGTGGGGAGAGGAGACGACCCCGCCGATCCCGAGGCGGGGTCAGCCTGGAGCTGGGGACTGGGAGGGACCCGGGGGCTGCAGAGGGAGCTGGGGGCTGTGGAGGCATTTTTGGACTCCAGCTCAGGGGCAAGGGCCAGCACGAGGCCGTCAGGGGGCATCAGGAACGATCTTGGTTCCCTCCTCCATCTTTGCCACGGGCACCCACACGGGGCTGCAGCCGCCCGTCCCCGTGCACCGCATACACCAGTGCCCTGCACCCATCAGTGCCCAGCGCTGTGGTGGCCAGCTGGCTACCAGCCTTCTGGCTCAGTGTGCCTCAGTGTTGCTGTGCTGGAGCCGGCACTCCACGAGGCTTTTATCCAGTACAGGGGAGAAATTTGGGCTGATTTTGCGTGGGTGATGACCGTGCTCTGCCCTGAGGGCACTGTGGGGACATTAATGACTTGTCCATCATTGGCCCTATTTCCCATCGTGTTCCTCAGCGTCCTCATTCCGGGAACGCTCCGCACCTGGAATGTCTCGGTCATTTCAGCCTCAAAAGTGAAAGGGACGAATGTTACTGGCCACTGTGGCAACCAAAGTGGAAAATGACGCGGTAACGAGGGCTTTATTTCCAGAAATTGAACGGTTGCTCCCGCCCGGGTCCGTTACCGGCACCGCAGGCTGCCGGCCGGTGACCGCGATGCACAGGCGGGACGGGGATCGGCAAAGGGCACCCTGCAGCGGAACCGGGGAGCACGGGGTGGCCCGTGGGGGGGTCTGCCGGACCCTCCTCAGGTCCTCCCCTAGGAGGAAGAGGCCCCGAGCAGCCGTGTTCCCCCCTCCCCTTCGCCCGCCGAGACCCGCCAGCTCGTTACACGCCACGGCTGCGCGGCGGCGGCGGCGGCTCCACCGGGGCGTCCCCCGGGCCCCGGCACCGGGGAGGGGGATCCCCGCGCTCCGCCCGCAGCACCGGGAGGCCCCCGCCTCCTCCTCCTCCTCCTCCTGCTCGTTCTCCTCCTCCTCCTCTTCCTCCCCTCCCGCGCTGCCCCCCGCCCTCCCGGTGCGGCCCCCCCGTCCCGCCGCGCC
>JAWWES010000035.1:15171484-15228242 GCA_035583135.1 Lophotriccus pileatus | reverse complement strand
CCGGGCGCCCGCCGCCGCCGCCGCCCCCGCCCCCGCCTCCGGAGCGGGCGGGCTGGGCGGGGGGGCCGCACCGTGCCGAGCCGAGCCGTGCCGAGCCGCCCCCCGCCCCTCGCCGCGCCGCGCCGCGGAGGATGCTCGGGCCGTGAGCCCGCAGCCGGCAGCCCCGGCGCGGCGCAGCCATGGGCAAGGACCAGGAGCTGGTGCAGGCGGTGAAGGCGGAGGACATCGCGGCCGTGCAGAAGCTGCTGCAGAGGCCCAAGCCCGGCAAAGCCAGTGAGTGCGGCGGCGGCGGCGGGGCCGGGCCGGGGGCGGCGGCGGGGGGGGGACACCCGGAGTAGGGACACACACGGACACCGGCGTCGCAGCGGCGGGCGCGGCGGCTCGGGGCCGCATCCCAGCGCTGCTCCCGGGGCCCGGCCGCGTTGCCGCCCTGCCCGCTCCGGAGCATCCCCGGCCCCGGAGCATCCCCGGCCCTTCCCCGGTTGCGGCGCGTCGCAGGCGGGCGGGGGCCGTGGACGTGCCGGGCACCCCCGGTGGCGCCCCGGGAGCGGGAGGGGAGAGGGCTGCCCGGTGAGGGTCTGAGCGTCCCGGCGGGGCTCGGAGCATCCCCGGGCGCTGCGGAGGTGCTGGGCGCTGCACAGGGTTGCCCCGCCGGTCCCGGGGCAGCTCCCGGTGTGGCCGGTTCCTGGCCGGGCTGCCCTTGCCCTGCGGCCGGGAGCAACTGCCGACCCCCCGGGAGCGGGGCCCGGTGCCCCCGGGGATGTTTGGCCTGGGCAGGGACTGCGGCCGGGCGGCGCCGGGCATATCTGCGTGTGCGTGGAGCGAGCGTGCCCGGCCCGCGCGTGTGAGCCCCGGGGCTCAGTGCCCGCACACCTCTGCGTGTGTCCGCGCTGCCGCGGGTGCGTGTGCGGCTGTGTTTGGGTGCGTGGGGTGTTTGCGTGGCGGTGTGTACCCTGGCATCTGTGCGTTTGGCTGGGCTGTTGGTGCTTCTCGGCGTGGGGGTGTTTGGATGTGGCTCCGCGGGTATCTCCCGGTGCATCCCTGCGGCTGGCCGTGCACGGCTCCGCGTGTGCGCCGAGTGTGCGTGGCCAGGTGTGAGGCTGCGGGGGCGTGCGTGTGGCTGTACGTGTGTGTCTCCGGCGGTACGTGTGTGTAGCTCCGTGAGTATCTACTCGCTGTAGGATATAACTGCTCCGTCGAGCCGTTCCGCCCGGAGTGAATAATTCATGGTGCTGATGCAGCCGCAGGTTTCAGGCCTGGTGCACGGGGACAAACCGGGGGGGCTGGGGATCGTCCGTGGGTATGGACAGGGACCTCGTGTGGCATCGGGTCACTGGACACACAGCCCCTTCATGGCTGCACCCAGCGTCTCTCCCTGCAGGGCCCAACACTCCCCCAGCACAGGCACCCCTGTTTTCCTGGAATTGTGCAAGCCTGGTGTGGTATCCCCAGCCCCTGGTCATGCAGGGGTGTCTCCAGCTGAGTAGGGCCAGCGTGGTGTCCCCTGTGCCCTGGTGCTGGGCAGGGCTGGCATGGCATCCCCCATGTCCCTGCTCCAGTGTGACATCCCCCGTGTCCATAGTACCACCTGGGGCCAGCATGTGTTTCCCTGTGCCATGCAGGGCCAACGTGGTATCCCCCCTGTCCTGGTGCTGTGCAGGCCTGACGTGCTGTTCCCCATGTCCCCAATGCCGTCACTGCTGTCACTGCTGAGGGACTGTGCAGGACAAGAGGAGCCTCCAGCTCAGAGTCCCCTCCACCCTAACCTGCTCCAGGTGCTGCCACTGCAGTGGCCTCTTGGAGAGGCACATGGGGATGGAGATAACACCCGGCCTGTGCCCAGCACTCTTCCCCACACACCCCTGTCCAGTTCCTGCTGGCAACAGCCAGAGGTGCCAGAGTGCCATCACCTCCTCCTGCATCCCTCTCCTTCCCAGTGCTCTGCTGCATCTCCCACTGCTGAGCCCTCCAGATGCCAGGTGGATTGGCCCCGGGGGGCCAGTGGTGCTCCCTGTGCCAGGATCAAAGGGCAGGGACAAGGGACACTCAGTCAAGCTGAGCCTGGTGTTGGGCACATTCCCACTGTAGGCCTGGATGATTGCCCCACTCCCTGGCTGGGCTGCCCATCTCCAGCTCTGCTGAGCCCCCGGTGCCAGTGCTGGGCTGCTCTGGTGCCATTTCCCCCCTGGACCCGACTCTCTTTCCTGGCAGAGGGTGCCATGCGTGTGTCACAGGTGCTGTGCTGCATGAGCACCCCTGGCCATGGCAGTGAGGCTGGAGGAGCGGTACGAGGAGCCGCCGTGGCGTCCCCATGTCCCCTCCGAGTCCCATCCCACACATGCCTGCGGTGCTCCCCGCGCCGTGCGGCACCGGGAAGATTTGTAACTTAGCTCTGTTATCTGGATAATATCCTATTCATGTGGGGTTTAATAAATGAGATTTTAAAAATCCTTGCGTGAATTAGCACGGGTTGCCATGGTGACATGGGGCCCGGTGTGGTGTGTGGAGTGCGGGGCCGGGGCCCGGGCCGGCCGCAGCGCGCACCGTGCCTGCTTTCCGGGCATCCATAATTGATGAGGTTGTCTGAAAGTTGCGCAAATCAGATGCAGGGATTTGGCAGCAAACTGTTTCCCTCCCTGTCCCCTCCTTCCCGGTGCTACCTCGAAGAATTGTAGTGACTTGGCGTTTTCCCCTCGGCTCCAGCACTGTGTAATGGGATGGGATGGGGCCCTGGGGTGTCTCCAGCAGCACCCAGGCCCACTGTGCCACCCCTGTCGTGGGCACCCAGGGCTTCGGGCAGCGGGAGATGAGCCGTGCTGTGCCGTGCAGGGGATCCATGGCTCCTCAGCCGTGGAGTGTTGGAGCGAGCTGGCTCCTTCCCCGTGGGGCCGCTGCTGCCCGTGGCTCATCCACTTTGGAAATGGCTTCTGCGTGGTGCTGCCAGTGCCGTGAGAGGGACCTCAGGCCTCCCTGTCCTGGCGTCTCCTCCTGCTGGGCTGGGGGCTTTGTAAAGCACTTCCACACGTGGCAGCTTCATGTGGCCAAGGAGATGTCCCTGTGGTGCCGGGATCTGGTGTGTCAGGGGTTGGCTGTGCGGGCAGAATACGGGGCTGTGTCCTGTGGGGATGTGCTGCCCACCCCATGCCTGGTCCTCAGGGACATCCTGCTCTCCCAGGCTGCCATCAGGACTCATGTCCTCATGTGCTGCTGGAGCTCTGGGAACCTCACTCTGGGACGCCTGGGGCCAGGCAAGCCAGGCTGACTGGCTGGGACTGGGATCTGGGCATGGAGCTCTGCACCCCTTGTGCCCTGCCATGCTGGGGTGAGCCAGCCCAGCCCGGTCTCACTGCCCAGGGCTGAGCGGGATCATTGCTTCTCCAGGACTCCAGGATTCAGGGGCAGTGGGAAGCAGAGCCAGACCCCTTGGGAACATGGGCTTCTGGGCAGGGCCTCAACCAGCTGCCTCCTGCCCTCCAGTGCGTCCTCTTGCACGGTGGCCAGATAATTCTGGGTTTTCTTGCCTGCATTTGATTGCATTAATAATCTCCTCTGATAACAGTATTTAATAAAACCGGGCTAATATGGCGCAGTTAGGAAATGTCTTTGACATTTCACAATTCAATTTCTATGCAGTAAAAGGCAGGGCAGCTGCAAATCCAATTGTGGTGCAGTGCCCAGGGCGCATGTGGCCGGCAGCCACTGGAGCTGCCCAGTTCCCCCTCAGCCCTCTGGGAGAGCAGGAACCTTTCCTGGGAAGCAGCCACCCCGATGGCTCTCCGCTGCCTCTCCCTGCTCACAGGCACTGGGCAGACCCTCTTTGCTGACACAGAAGCCTGGGTAGAGGGGAGCAGACAGGGCCAGAGCCCCTGGATGCTGCCAGCCTCTGGAGCCATCGGTGCTGGGCAGGATGTCTGGAGTTGAGAGGAAGGGGCTGTAGGACCAGACCCTGTGGCAGCTCGGCCAAAAGGGTGCTGGGCCCCCCTGCATACCCCATCCCGTGGCCAGAAGCTGCTCTTATAGCTCTCCCGATCCCCTTGGCACGGGCTAAGGGGCGGAATGCCAAGGGGGTGGGCTGGGATGCGGGTGATGCCAGCATGGGGTGATGCTGGTGCCTCCCAGCCGTGCCCCAGGCATGGGGCTGTGCTCTGAGCACCGCCGCCAGGCAGGTTCCCGAGTCAGGGCTGAGCAGCTCCGGCTGCTGCCGTGCTCATCCACGTGTCAGTGGGTCCCTCATAAACTTCTTGGGGTTTCCAGCCCACGTGTGAAGCCTCGCTCCCAGCAGGACTTGGCAGGCGGATGCGGGCTGGCGTGTGCCAAGTTTCCTTCCAGAGGGGCACTATTGCTCAGCCTGGGGTGACTTCTCCTTGTTTTACATTTCTTGCCTCTTTCTTTGGCTGGGCCAAGTCGTGGGTGCAAACCATCCTCTGCCCTCCAGCCCCAGCACAGCCCCCTTGTCCATGCTGGCTGCAGGGTCCCTGCCCACCGGGAATGCCGCAGGGCACCCGGGACTGTTGGCCACAGCCACCGAGGAGCAGCAGGGCTGCAGGCCGGCGGCTCTGTTCCCAGCTTCCTTACTGGCCTGGATTTTCTCTCAGCAGTCCCAAATCCACCTGGCTTGACACCAATCAGCCCTTTGCCAGCAGTGGGTGGCCCCTTGTGCTGGGGCTCTCCCACGGCCGTGGCTCCGGCTCTTTCCCGCACCAGGACCTTGCTGCCCGTGCACTGTGGGGTGGTGCTCTGGGGGACGTGGCAGGGCCAGGCTCCACCCAAGGGTGATGGTGCTGGCAGTGAGCAGGGCTGGGTGCTGTGGGTGCCCCGAGCCCTCCTCTGCAGCCATCCCCATCAATGCCAGCCCATCGTGGTTTCCAGTAGCCAGGCTGGCGTCTGGCTCCTGTCCTCTGCTCTGCACTCCCTTTAACTCTTCCATCCCCTTCCCAGCTGCTGGGAACGGCTGCAATCAGTCCCCTTCCCATCTCAGTGTGCCTGGGTGCCCCCAGCCCCTTCCCATTCCCCACGTGCCTGCACTGGCCACAGCAGCAATGCCCATGGATGACAGTGGTGAGTCCTCAGTGAACATATTCCCCAGGCACATGGCAGGCAGGAGCTGTGGCACTGCTGGTGGGGTGAGCAGTGGAGGGGAATGGCCAGCTCTGGGTAATGCCTGAGGTTGTGTTTGCCATGGTGCTCTCTGTCCTGGTGCCGCTTCGAGCGTGGCGTGTGCTGGGAATGGTGCTCAGGCATTGTTGGGAGAGTGTTGGAGAACAAATTTGCTGATATTTAATGACTGGTGCTGTTGCTGTCAGGCTCCCATGGGTGAGGGAGAGACATTGAGAAGCAAAACTCAGGAGGGCCTGCGTGGAAATTGTTGGTGTCACCGCTTTGTGTCCCATCTACAGCCAAGCGTGCTGTGAGGATGGGCCATGGCAGGGAGGTCATCAAACCAATGTGCAGTGCTGATGTCACCTCTGCCCTGGGTTACCATCCTGTCCTGCAGCTGGGGCACTTGACACTCACCCTCCTGGTTCCCCTCTCCACAGATGAACACGGCCAGCACAGCCCACCTGGCGCAGGAGCGATGCCACCGGTGGGCCAGATCCCTGTGCCAGGCTGAGAAGGATCTTTAAGCTCTAATGAAATGTTAATAGTATTTTCCAACTCAATACGGGAGCAGAAAATGAGGTGTTTAACGCTGGGCTCCGCAGCGACAGGAGCAATCAGCCTGAGAAATGGGAAGCTGGGATGCAGTGCCGGCCTCAGCTTGGCCTGACAGCCCCGTGCTGCCGGGACCGCTCCGCTGATGGATGGGTTCCAGTGCCGGCACAAGCCATCCGGTGGGGAAGCACGGTGCCGGGAGGGCGTGGGAGAGCGGCTGGCTGGGAGTGCCAGCTCTGCCTGGGTCTCCTTGGGTCTCCCCACCAAGGTCACTGCCGGCCGCCCGAGAGTACCGAGCAGATGGAGGCAGCAGTGGGGCCGGGGTGCCCCAGGGTGCAGTGGGACACAGACCCCAGTGCTGTGTCCTGCCACGGCCTGTGTCAGCTGGAGACAGAGATGGTGCCCAAACAGCCACCACAGGTACAGCCGGGCTCTGGTTCTCCGAGCACCGGCGCCGGGTGCTCTGCCGGTGTGCCCGCGTGTGCCGCGCTGCTTCCACGTGCTCCCGCGCATCTATGTGCACGCGTGTGAACGTGTGTGCATCCATGTGCACGCGTGTGAACGTGTGTGCATCCATGTGCGCGCATCCGTGCGCTCTGTGCCTCAGTGCACGCGTGTGCGTCCTGTGCCCATGTGCCCCTGTGCCCGCGGCCCTCTCCCTGCCTCCTCCCCGGCCTGGCGTGGGGCTGGCGCTGGGGACGGCGGCACGGCCGGCTGATCCCTTCCAGATGTGGCTGCCGGAGCCCAGCCCCGCGCCGCCGCCTCCTCGAGAGGCCCCCGCAGGTTGTCTGTCGGTCGGCGGAGCCGCTGGATCAGACAAAGCCGCGGCTGCCCCGCTCCTGCATTGCAGCTGGGCTGTTTATGGCAGGCACGCTCCTCGCAGCCCTGCAGCTCCGCAGCAGCTCCGCTCCCGCATCCATCCCGGCTGGCATCCCCTCGCTGCCCACCTGCCCGGCGCAGAGACCGCGGCACCACCGAGCTGCCAGCCCTGCAGAGCTGCCACGGCCGTGCCCGTCCTGCCCGCGGCGGGACCGGCAACACCGCCGTGGTGCAGAGGGTGGGCACACGGAGCCAGGCTGTTCCCTGGGTGAGGACAAACGATGGCTCTAAAATAGACCCTCGGGCCTGTTTTGCCGGCGCGCAGTTGGGAGCTCAGAGCCGGTGCTGCGGCAGATCCTGGTGCCTCTGATGGATCTGGGCTGCCTGCACGCACTCACACACACATGTGCACACATGTGCACATGATCTGTGTACACCAGGAGCTCCTGCCAATCCTCAGCGCTGCTGGACCGTGCTGGGTTCATGGGAGGCCAATGATCAAGGCTGTGCGTTAGTTAATGATGCTTTAAGATGCTCAAAGCGCCTGGTCCCTCCCTGCAGCCAGCGAGGGCAGTGTCTGTCCTCCCAGGGATCCCTGACGCTGCAGAGGGGGCAAGGATGAGGAGGAGATGGGGAGGATGAGGATGAGACAGGGCAGGATGGTCTCTGCTCCCATGTCCCAGAGGGGTGGAATGCCTGACATGCTGGGATGGATGGACAGGCAGACACATGTGACAGTGGCCCTGAGCAACCAAGTCCCATCCCTGCCGTACCAGCCTCGCTGTGGCAGCAGTGACTGCTTCCAGCCAGGGTGATTACTGAAAATTACCTGTTTGCCACAGGCTGGCAATTAGGGCTCCCTGGCAGCGACACCAACATGCATTTCTGCACAGACGAGGGTGGGCGTGCAGCTGGCACCGGGCACGACGGGCGGGCACAAAGCTTGGCGCTGCTCCCATGGAGCTGAGCGTAACACCTCGTGTCCCACCTGTGGGGCAGAGCCAGCGCATCCCTGCGCTGCCCACACACCTGCCCGTTCCTGCTGCCTCTTCCCTGCATCCCTGGGTGCACAGGGCCATCACCAGCAGCCGCTGCTTGGCAGAGCCCCGTGGCTTCGTGTGGAACTCGGGGAGTTGGGGGGATGGGGCTGCCCCAAGGAAGTCTGGCTGGTGCAGCGTGGCTTGGACGAGCTCTGTGGCACCGCACAGCAAAGGTTGGGTGAGGATACATCTTGGGAATACAGGGAGAGCACAGATCCTCACAGTAGCTGCTGGTGCACCGTGGAGTGCTGGATCCACTGGCCTGCTCCAGCCCCAGTAGTTTGGCTCTGTCCTTGGTGTACCCGTGTCCCCTGTCCCTGCCTGCCCTGGCAGCCCTGCAGGTCAGCCCCTCGCCCTCCCTTGGGATCAAAAAGTTTCCTTTTTGTAAAAATAAAAGCATCACAGTGGAGTTCCCGCTGCCTCTTGAAAGCTGCATTTAAGCTGCTTCCTGAGGCCCCAGGGGACAGCCCTGTGCTGCCATGACTCAGGCTGCCAGAGCCCAGCCTGCCTCCAGTGCGGATTTCTCTGCTCCCTGGGGAAGGCTTCTCAAGGGCTGGGCATCCAGAGTGTCCGCAGGTGTGCTGGGCACAGGGCCATCATCCCCCAGGAGTGCCTTGGGATCTGGGGAATGGCTGGTGATGGGCAGCAGGGCACCCAGCTGTGGGTGTGCACTGCGATGTCCAGCTGTGGTGGGCAATAGCTATCCAGCTGTGCTGTGTACTGCCCTGCAATGGCTCCATCCCACCCCAGCTACCTCTTAGCCCCAGGCAATCCCTTTCCCTGTACAGCGGTGCATTATTTATACAGTCCAAATCGATCGGAAGATGATAACGGCTTCATTAGCATCTGAGCATCGCGCCGGCCTCAGCGCCTGACACGACCTTGGCTGCAGGAGTACAAGCTTTTCCCTGTCAGGACCAGCTCCCCGATGTCACCATCATCACCAGACCCAGCCGGGTGTGCCGTGCCCGCTCGGTGGGGTCCCCACACTGTCTCGTGCTGCCGTGGGGAATAAGACCCACCCAGGCCCGGGCTCCTCGTGCAGCCCCGTTGTTTGCGTGGCGCTCGTCAGCAGGGATATAATTAAGAGCAGCTATTTTGGATGCTTCCTTTATCCGGCAGCTCCCAGCGATGCCGCTGCAGGATCCTCCCCCTGTCTCCGAAACAGGCGCTCGCCTTGAATGTCTTCCCTGTGGATATTCACTGCCTGTGGGGTCCTGGGGGCTCCTGTTGTGTTTGGGGGACGGCACACGCAGTGGTCAGGCTGCCCACATCGGCTGGGGAGTGGGGTCACAGCAGGGCTGGGGTTGGAGGGGAGGGGGATCACTGCAGAGGGGTGATGGAAGGGATGGAGAGGAGGATTTGGGGGGGGCTCTCCTGTCTCATCCACTGCCTCCATGCTGAGGGGGGGCAGCAATGCTTTCCCCTCATTAAGGAGATGTTGATTTAGCGGAGGCTGGAGCCATCTGCTTGGAGCAGCCGCCTGCTCCCTGCTGGGGGGAGCTGGGTGAGGATGTGCTTCGTCAGCAGGGGCTTGGCCGGGAGCCCCCAGCCCGGCCGGGCATCGATCGCTGCTGGCGCTGCGCTGGCTGCAGACACAGGGGCCGGTGCATGAGCACGTGAAGGGCTGCTGGGAAGGGAGAACAGTCCCCCCAGGCACCGAGGAGTCCCACCACGGGGGGGCCATGGCCTCGGACACGTGTGCAGGGATGGGGCTGGAGCAGCCGGGAACAGGGGTATCCCGCCAACAGGTATTGGGATGCCCGGAGCTGGTTGGTCACAGTCTCATCATGACAAACACCGGGGTGCCTGGAGCAGCAGCTGGGCACAGGGGTCTGCAGGCAACATGTACAGGGATACCTGGAGAAGTGATTGGGCCCAGGGGTCTCCCCATGGCATGTACTGGGATGGTTGGTGCCGCAGCTGGGTGTGGGGGTCTCCACGTGGCCATGCACCGGCATGCCCAGAGCTGTGACTGGGCACGGGGGTCTCCCCTGGTGTGCACCAGGAGTCAGGGTGTGCCCTGGGGTCGGGCAGCGCTGCTCCCCGGTGCGTGCCCAGCCCCGCACGTGCGGGTGGCTCGTGCGTCGCCCGCGTGGCGGTGCCCGTGGCGTGGCGGGGGAGGCCGGGCCCGGCGAGGAGCTCGCGGCACGCGGAGCGCCGGCCTGAACGCCAGCGTGCGCTGAGCTCCTGTGATCCCTGCGTTCAAGTGGAGGCATTTCTGGGAGTCGTGGCAGGGCCGCTCCCCGCGGCGGTGTTTACTCTGGCAGGCGCTGTTTATAGCTGGTGTCGGTGGCAGACGCTGCGGCTCCCGGTGCACGCAGGAGCCGGCGGCTGCAGCCGCATCCGGAGGTGCTGGGCTGTGCTGGATGGATCCCGTGCTTCCCACTTTCCTGGGGCCAGTCATGTGGTCCTGTCCCGGGATGCTGACGGGGTGCAAGGTGCTCCGAGAGCTCTGGGGAGCTGTGGCAGGAGATGGAAGGGGAGCCCTGTGCTCCCACATGGCAGGGCCATCACCTGAGCAGCCTGTGGGGAGCCAAAAGGGGACATTGTGGTGTACCAAGGATGGTGGGGGGGGTCAGGAGGTCAGAGCAAAGAGGTGCCACCTCTCCCACAACACCTGCCTGATGGCATCTGATTGTGCATGGAGAGGGCAGGATGGTGGTTACAGGTGCTCGTTGGTCCCCGACTCCCCTCCAGTGATCCCAGCAGAGAGGACAGCCAGGAACATGCTGGGTGCCCACTGGCAGCATGGCTGTGCAGGAGCCCTGCTTTCCTCCCTGCTGTGCCTGTCTCCTTTTGTAGCTGATATTTTTAATTGGAAGTGCTCAGGTCCCTTCTCTCTCCCTCGTTAGTGGAAGAGTTTTCCTTGTGCTTCTCAGCCATTAATGAGCTCTCACGGCTCTTGCTGCCCCCCGACAGGCTGCAAATCCCACTATGGGTCTGGTGATGTGTCAGGTCCCCATCCTGCTCCCCTGCTCTGGGAACTGGGGTTATTCTGAGACCCCAGCTGGGCTCCACGCTCCAGCTGCCTTCAGCGTGCTGGCGGCCACTTCCAGAGCTTTAAGGAAAGTCAAACCACTGCATGGCTGGAAGTCACTGACTAAGCACTTGGCACGGGCAGTGATGGAAGTGCTAAACAGATTTTGGCAGTCGCAGCTTCTCCTGCAGGTGCAGGGAGGAAAAATTCGCTGCTCCGGTGTGTTGGAGCGACGGTGGTTTGGGCGATGCCGGGGTGGCGCACGTGCCTGGGGATCACCGGAGGCGTCGCTGCTGCACCTGCCACCCCGACCCCCGGGCACTGCCCCGTCCCAGCCCCTTGCTGGGATCGACCCGTGGGAAAGGCCAGGCACCGCAGACCTGCTGACATCCGTCCGTCCATCTGCAGGGCCCGATTAGCCGGAGCGGGGCCCGTCTCGGGGCCGGAGATCGGAGCCAGCGCCGGGCACGGTGCCGCTCCTGCGCCCACCGGCTGCCTTTGTCCGCTGGCCCTTCGCATCCCTGGGGGGCAGCTCGGCCCCCTTCTCCTGGGAGCTGGTTCTTGGCGTGGGGAGGCAGCGGAAGCGGCGCTGGGCTGCTCTCCACCGGAGCTGAATGGCACCTTTGTTGGGGAGGCTGGCGGCAGCTCGGGGCTGGCGGGGACCCGCTCGACCCCGGCCACTGTGCTCAGTCCCAGTGTTGGGGCGGCTCTGCCCACCAGAAATGTCCAATTCTTCCCAGGGGAGCAGGGGGTGCTGGGGCAGGGATGGGATCTGGGGGCTCCTGTGGTGCTCCTGTCCCTTCCTGCACTCAGGACCCTGAGATGCCCCTGTCCCTCTGTGCACTTTGGGCACCCCACGTACCCTCATCCCTTCTGAATTCTGGGCACCCCTTGGCGCCCTGTCCCTCCTTGCACCACGGGGACCCTGACAAGGGGACATGGTACAGGAAGCATGAGCAAGGCCATGGCTGTGGTGCACAGGGAGCATGTCTTTGGCCCCATATCCCTCTTCCCTGCCTGAAGTAGCCCCTTCCAGTTGGCTTCTCCAAACGAGAGCTTGTCCCTGGCATACTGGTCCCTGGCATGCTTCCAGCTGAGCTTCTGGAGTGAGGATTCAGGGGAGAGGATCCCTGAGCGTGTAGGGATGAGGATGGTAGGGTGAGTGGCTGCCCCTTCTCCTGGTCAGGCCGTGCCACCTCTGGGTCATCTCCCACAGACTCGTGGCCATGCCAGTGCCATCTCGCTGTGGTGGGCACGGGGCTGCTGCGTGGGCCCCTAGCCCAGGGCTCTGCCAGGCTGCACCCACCCTCCTCCTCCTCCTCCTCCTCCTGCTCCAGCTCCCGCTGGGGGAAGAGCAGCTCCCTGGAAAGCCTGAGTGGCATTTTTCGGGTAAATCTTATGTAAATCTGGCTCCATCCTTCCTCGTGCTGCTAATTGGATTGCCCCGACGGGGTTTAATTTTCCACGCAGGGAAGCGTGGGGTGGGCAGTGCTGGGCCATGCTGGGGTGGAGGGGAGGGTGCTGAGCTCCTTGCTCTGCCAAAGCAACCCAGTGTAGGCTCCATGGGGCCACGCTGGAGACCCAGGCACGTGAAGCAGCCTGGGAGGGAACCCCACGCAAATCAGGTGAATGGGGAGAACCTGGTGCCAGGAGGGGCCCCTCAGGCTCTGCCACCTTTAAGGGGGACCTCCACCCTGAGCCCTCCTGCCTTCACCTGCCTGCAGCTTTGGGCAAGCCTCACACAGTCCCTGTGGAGCTGCAGGGAGCTCCAGCCTTGGCAGGGAGGGAAACTTGGAGCTGTCACCTCCCTGGTGTGTTCCTGCCCCGGCCACCTCCTCTAACATGCTGTCCCCTTCCCTCCCTCCCAGAGCTCCTTGGATCGGCAAAGAAAGTCAACGTCAACTTCCAAGACACCGATGGGTGAGTGGGAGCCCCGTGCCCGGGTGTGTGTGCTGTGGGGTGCACAAAAATAAATAGGGGGTGTGCTGTGGGGTGCCACGAGCAGACGTGTGCGTGCTGTGGGATCCTGGTCCATGCAGGAATGCCGGGCTCTGGGTCTGCTGCTGAGGCTCTCAGCCCCGTTAGCCCACGTGGCCGAGCCCTGGCTGCGCCCAGAGCTGGTGGGGCTGGCACGGAGATGCCGTGGGCAGCAGAGGAGGCAGGAGGCGAGGGCTGAAGGGTGGAGGAATGTCTGTGCCCCACATCTCACCGGCCCTTTGGGGCCCTGTGGGCACTGTGCAGGGACCAGCCGGGCTGTGCCCCCGCCGGGCTGTGCCACCGGCGCTCCACAGCCGGCATCCAGCGGCGGGAGCAGCGGGAAAGGGGCCGCGGGCTCACGTCCCGCTAATCACAGTAATGAGGCCGCCGGCGCAGGGAGGCAGCCGGGGCCTCACACAGGAGCGATGCTTGCGGGGCTGGGTAGCAGCTGCCCCAGTGCCCTCGGGCTCCCCCAGCCCTGCCATCCCACCCAGGACGATGCCGCTTGGTCCTTGTGGATGGCTCTGCTGTGGCCGTGGGAAGGGCAGCGAGCAGAGGGGTTGGATGGGATCGAGGATGGGAGGCCCTGCCCTGGGGAACATGCAGCATTCAGGTCCATCCTCATCCTCGTCACGGGGCGGTGGCAGCGGCATCCCCTGGTACCTGCCAGCGCATCGGCTGTGCCCGTGTTGGCACACGCAGGCAGCGCCGGCGCAGCCACGGGCGCGTGTCCAAGGGCGTGCACAGTGCGGGGCAGCAGCGGGGAGGGTGGGCACGACGTGGGCAGGGTGAGAGGCATCGCCCCACGGGCCACCTCGTGCTCTGCGGCGCCGGCAGGTCGCTGGAGGGCCGAGCATCACGGCAGCGCTGGGGAGCTGCAGGCAGGGCCCTGCCCGTTCTGCTCATATCCTGCCTATGGATCCTGGGTGGCTTGGGGCTGCAGGAGCAACAGGGCAGCAGCCTCCAGCCTCCAGCGCTGCTCCCGGGAAGGATTCCCCTGGGAAGACACAGGGCAGACGCAGGCTGCAGCCTGTGTGTGCTCTGCCCTGCTGCTGGCCTGGGCTCAGCCAGCCCCGTGCCTCGGTTTCCCCATCCCTGCTGTGCTGGCTGATTCCTGGCTGGCGGGCACCATGGGTGGGCACCGTGCTGGTGTCCCTGTGCCTGCCCCGGGCACGGTGCCCTGCGTGTGGAGACGAGGCCGGCTGGGCCATGCGGTGCCCGGGGGAAGCCCCCGAGGCAGCCCCGGGGAGGGCTGCGATTTGCACCATCTTGAGCGGATTTGAGCAGGGCGCTGGAGCGGAAAATGTTGACATTTCCCAGGCAGACATCGGGGATCGGCCTCCTGTGCAAGCTGTCTGCTCGCATCGCCGCTCCCCGCCGGGGATCGCGGGCGGCAGCTCCGCGGGGATCGTGGTGGCCAGAACATGTTCCTCATGGGGATGTGTCCCCCTCAGGGCCTGGGGAGGGGGGGCAGAAGAATTGTTACCCCGCTCCCCACTTCTCGGGCACCAGGCAGCCCAGGGGGCCCCACTGGGGTCCACAGCCCGTTCCCATGCTCGGGTGACACCGGGATGCCCCAGGGATGTGACAGGGATGCTGTGCATGGCCAGGGCTCAGAGCAGTGGGGTGGTGGGTGCCAGCGCAGCCACGTGGAGGACGCCATCGTCGGGAGCAGCAAGTAGGTCAGCTCCTGGCCTGCTTCCCAGGAGTGAGCCTTGGGGCCGGGCCCTGCAAGAGCAGCGCAGGGTACAGCGCCAGGGCCTTTCCCCGCCCCGCTGCCAGGCTGAGCGCCCGACAAGGGCACCACTGCCATCTGTGCTCGTGGCCGTGCTGCCGGGGCCAGGCTGGGGGAAGTGGGTCAGTGGGGAGTGGGCTCTCTGGCACCGTCATCCTCCATGGGACAGCCCTGTGCCTGCCCTGCCCGCCACCTTCAGCCCTGTGGGGTCTCAGCATCCTCAGGGAGCTGGGCGTAGGGTCTTGGCCGTGCTGCCAGGTGGAGGGGATGTGGACGTGGGACCCTGACTCCACCCCGGCCCCCAGGTTCTCGGCCCTGCACCATGCGGCGCTCAACGGCAACACGGAGCTCATCTCGCTGCTGCTGGAGGCCCAGGCTGCCGTGGACATCAAGGACAACAAAGGCAAGTCCCAGGGTGTCCTGGCCATGCCCCCACCATGCCCCTCTCTGGGCTCTGCCCCGCTGTGCTGGCACACTGAGGGGCTCACGGCGTGCCCGTCCTGCCCCTGCAGGCATGCGGCCCCTGCACTACGCGGCCTGGCAGGGCAAGAAGGAGCCCATGAAAATGGTGCTGAAGGCGGGTTCCTCCGTGAACATCCCATCGGACGAGGGCCAGATCCCCCTGCACCTGGCGGCACAGCACGGGCACTACGACGTGGTACGGCAGGGCCGGGGGTGGGGGGGGGATGGTGCCACCCCCCTGCCCACACCCTCACCGGGTCGGGGTCTCGCTCCTCCGCAGTCAGAGATGCTCCTGCAGCACCAGTCCAACCCCTGCATCATGGACAACTCGGGAAAGACGCCCTTGGACCTGGCGTGCGAGTTTGGCCGGGTCGGGGTAAGTCCTTGCAGGGCTGGGACGCCCCAGAGGAGGACTGGAAGGGGATGGGGCACGGCAAGGTCGCTGGGGGTGCTAAACAGCCAGGGGGGAAGCACAGGGCAGCCCCAGAGGAGGCCAGGAGTGGGGACCTGCGGTGCCACCCCTGCAGGGGATCTCCAGCCATGGGCACAAGGGGAGGGGTTCTGGGGGCATCGGGAGGGTCAGGGGGCCACCCACAGCCCCGGGGGGCGGCCGAGCCGCCCTTGCAGCCCTGCTTCGTCTGTGTTCGCTGAGCCAGGTGGTCCAACTGCTCCTGAACAGCAACATGTGCGCGGCGCTGCTGGAGCCCAAACCGGGGGACACCACCGACCCCAACGGCACCAGCCCCCTGCACCTCGCCGCCAAGAACGGCCACATCGACATCATCCGGTGGGTCCTGTGGGCAAGGGGGGCAGCGCCGGTGCCCCCCCGTGCCCTGCTGACCCCCTGCCCCCCCGCAGGCTCCTGCTGCAGGCTGGCATCGACATCAACCGGCAGACCAAGGCAGGCACAGCGCTGCACGAGGCGGCTCTCTGCGGCAAGACGGACGTGGTGCGGCTGCTGCTGGATGTAAGGGGTCCCCCCAGCACCCCCAGACACCCCCTACCCAGCCAGGGACTGCAGGAAGAAGGTGACCCTGCAGCTGGGGGCTCAGAGCAGCTTGTGCAATTCCAGCAGGGAGTGGGGATGAGGGTCCTGGAGGGGATACACCAAGGCAGTGAAGGTCCTGAGGCAGGGGGGACACCAAGGCAGTGAGCTGTGCCCTCCAGCTGCTGGTCTCCTGGTGGCCTGTGGAGTCCCAGGGGGTGGCAGGACAGGGGGCAGCCTCCTCCCAATCCCTCTCGGTGCCGTTGCAGAGCGGGATCAACGCCCACGTCAGGAACACCTACAACCAGACAGCTCTGGACATCGTCAACCAGTTCACCACCAGCCAGGCCAGCAAGGAGATCAAGCAGATGCTGCGGGGTAGGGGGTTGGGGGGCACACGGAGGCCGTGCTGGCGTGGGGGGCGCCGGGCTGGGGGTGCCAAGCCCTGTGGGGTGGTCAGGGGGTGACGCTCCCGCTCTGTCCCCGCAGACGCCTCCGCCGCGCTGCAGGTCCGGGCCGTCAAGGACTATTGCAACAATTACGACCTGACCAGCCTCAACGTGAAAGCCGGGGACGTCATCACCGTGAGTGTGGCGGGGGCGGCCGGGACACTCCGGTGCTGCTGCCGGCCCCTGACCCACCCCCTGACCCACCCCCTGACCCACAGGTGCTGGAGCAGCACGCGGACGGGCGCTGGAAGGGCTGCATCCACGACAACCGCACCGGCAACGACCGCGTGGGATACTTCCCCTCCAGCCTCGTCGAGGCCATAAGCAAACGAACAGGCAAATAATCCCTCCCCGCCTGCCCCCGCAGGGCTGCGCCCGCACCCCCAGCCCCGGGGAGCCCCGCCTTGCTCTGGTGGGGACCGAGGTGTCCGGGGGGTGCAGCGGTGCCAATGGATTGGGGCGATGCCCTGTCGTGCATGTGGGGTCGGTGTCCTTGCCGTGTGCGTGGGGACGGCGCCTTCGAGCGTGCAGGGTCAGTGTCCCCGTTGTACACGTGGGGCCAGTGCCCACGTGGTGCCTGTGGGAGTCGGTGCTGGCAGCCCAGGGTGTTCATGGGGCAGCCCCAGGGTGCCCCCAGGCTGGGGGAGGTACTTGTGGAGCCAGGAAGTTGGTGCATGAGGAGACCCTGGGGCATCGCTGTGGTTTCGGGGGGCCAGTGCAGCGGTGGGGTCACAGAACCTGGTGCTCGGGGTCTGCACAGGGGGCTGGGCACCAGGTGCCAGGGACCTAATGCTGCTCCATGGAGACCTTCTCCCCAGGCAGGGGCCATCTCAGGGGTCGGACCCTGCTCCCCTGCGCAGTGCTGCCTGTTCCTGTCCCCATTCCATCCCCATCCCTTTGGGCTCCTGGCAGGGTGCGCGGCCCCCTCGGGATGGCCCATGGCTGTGCCCACTGCCAGCAGCATCACAGTGGCATTGAAAGGCCCCACATCAACCATCTCATCCCCTCTCGGGTGTGACGACCTTGGGGGCAGCCACACGTTGGGGACACAGGCAGGGAACGGTGGCACTTGAACAAGATCTCAAAGGAACGGTGGCATGAGTACCCACTGGCTGCCGGGCACTCCGCACCAGCCACGGAGGTGCCATGTGCTGGACAGGCAGGGGCAGAGCCATCTCCTGCCGTGGGCCATATGCTGGTGCCATGGCACGCGGTCTGTGGCTCCTGGAATGCGATCTGGGCCGCAGCCCGTGGCTCCTGGGCTGTGGCTGTCCCTGCAGCAGTGTTAGCCAGGCTGTGATGTTCCGTAGCCACCCCACGGGCTGCAGGGCTGGCAGAAGGTGCTGTGCCAGGGCTCAGCCAGCCGGGCATGGGGGTGCCGGTGTTGCAGCCTCCAACCCAGCCACACCTGCAGCCTCTGTGGGGAACAGGACCCCCACGAGCCCCCACGCTGCCTCAGGTGTGGGGCTGTCACGGTGTCCGTGCTGGATCCACGGGATGTGCCCGTACCCTGCACCGGGCTGGGCGTGTGCTGAGCTCCCGCTGCTGCTCCTCGGCTCTGCATCGGTTGGGTCTCAGTTCCGGCTTCTCCACGTCCCTTTGGTTGCTTTTTTGATTTGCTGCTTTTTTCCCCCCCTTTCTTTTCTTTCCTTTTTTTTTTTCTTTTTTTTTTTTTTTTCTTTCTGGCGGCACCGAGCGTGTCTCTATTATTTTGATTCTTTTCATTTTGTCTCTTGTTATGTTTTATTATCAGGTTCATGGGAGACTGTAACAATCCCCCAACACTTCCAAAAGATCCCGCTCCCGGCTTACGGGGCTGCTGTGCTAAACGGTGACGCCTCGTCCCATCCGTTCCATTCCCTGCCTCCACCTCCACCTCCACCACCACATTCCCATCAGACTCTTTTCAGTTCCTTTGGCTATCACAGGCTCTCCCCTAGCAGTGCCGACGAGCCGCATTATGGACAAGGTAGTTCACCGCTCGCTTCGTGCTCTCCATGGATTTTTTCTTTCTTTTTCTCTAAAGCGTGTGTCGAGTCTTTTCTCTCTGCTCGGCCTCTCCCTCCCGGCCAGGGGGTTTGCACGCGGGTGTGCACAGGCGTGGGCACGTGTGTGCATGCAGCGTGTGCATGCGTGTGCATGTGTGCAGTGGGTGCAGCGGGTGCACACACGTGGCCGTCGTCCCCCCGCCCTCGCGCCCGCGCCGCTGTCACACCGTGTGTCCCACGGCTCCGCTGCCGGCACATCCCGCCCTCCCGCCCCGGCCTCCCTGTGCTCTGCCCGTGGCCCTGCGCTCTGTTGGGGTGCGTGGGGACCCCAAAACACCCTCCCAGCTCCGTGCCAGGGGCAGGGCTGGCAGCGCAGTGCCCGGGCCGGAGCCACGGGCACAGGCACCCTCTGCCCGCCTCAGCCTCCCTGCAGGGTGTTCGACACCCAGCTCCGGCTGGGTTGGGACTGCACGCTCGGAGCAGGGAGGGGCTGCGGCACTGGGGGGATGCTCTTGGGGCTGCCTCAGTGCTGGCAGAGCCCAGCGAAACCCTGGGCACAGGCAGGTGACAGACGCTGTGGATCTCTGTGTTGGGAGCACCTGGCAGCAGGGGGATTGCAGGGGTGCAGCCTGTGCCGTGCCCTGGGGGCTGCCCCGGGACCAGGGTCTCTGCATGTTCCCTGGTGGCAGCGGCACAGGAGGTTGTGTTGGGGAGCACCGGGTGACCAAGTGCTCGCAGTGAGGACAGGGCAGCACATCTTCTCCCCGGGGCTTTCTCTCCCTGTGGGGTCACACGGAGCTGCACGCCTGCCCAGGCTCCTCTCGGTGTGGCCGTGGCATGTGCAGCTCAGGGATGTCCCAGCCTAATTTGTTGTGGACGTTTGTTCCCCCCTGTTGCTCCTTCAGTGACTTTATCACCCTGTTCCACCCATCCCCTGCTATGCTCGGCGCTGACGGGGCGAGCAGCTCCGTGAACAGAACCGGCCTGGGTGGCACTGGGGTGACAGTGTCCCACGGCTGGCAGGGTGGCAAAGCTCTGTGGCCAGTGGCTGGCAGGGGGCTGGCTGAGCTGTGGTGGGGCTGCAGCAGCACTGGCCTCATAGGGCTGTTGTCCATCTCATCTGATGGTGCTTTAACGCCTGGGCTCAGAGACGGGTGTCCCTGGTGCAAGCGGGACCTGGCAGAGGTGGGAAGCACAGAGGGTGAGGAGCCATGCCTGGGGTAACCCTCAAGCTGTGCCTTGCCAGGAGGATCAGATCCTCTTACTCACTGCTGTGTCCCCCATGTGTTCCTGGGGTTTCACTGATTGAGTTTGCCCAGCTTCCTTTGCTCCCACACCGGGTGATGCTCCCATCCTGCTCTGCGCAGGGACAACACAGTCATCATCCCCTGCCCGGGTTCAGCTGGGGCATTGGGACACCCCACCACAGGTCTGTCCCTGGCTGACAGCAGGGAGGGCATGCCCTGCAGGATGGCATCCCAGGGCTGGTCACTGTCACCCTGTGCCAGCTGCTTGGGAGGGGAGCAGCCAGGGGGACAGCTCTGGAGCCCTTGGGCACAGCTGCAGCCGGGGTCCCCACACCCTGCCTGTGGGGTTCTCCGGGGCTGTGGGTCCCCCGCCCTGTGCCCACCCCGGTGCGAGCCGAGCGCCGAGCCACGCGCCTGACGGCCGCTCTCTCTGCTCTGCCACCAAGGGTCTCGCGGGGCCGACATGAGCCCGTCCCACCTGTCACCATCGCAGGGCGGATCGGCCGCGCCAGCCCCCGCCGAGGAGATCTGGGTGCTGCGGAAACCCTTCGCAGGTACGGCGAGCGCGGCCGGGACCTTCCCTGTGCCCGGGGAGCACGTGCCAGCACGTGGAGGGGGCTCTGGTGGGGCATGGCCACACCACTGAGCTCCCTGACGGCCTGTCCTCTCTCTGCAGGCGGTGACCGCAGCAGCCTGGGCAGCACGGGCAGCGTGGCCTCTGCGCGCAGCTCGGGGAGCGGGCAGAGCGCGGGCAGCGGGGCGCACGCCCTGCACGCCGGCTCCGAGGGCGTCAAGGTAAGGCAAGCCCTGAGGGGGCCGTGCCAGCTGCCGTGGCACACGGCTCCGGGCCTGGCAGGTGTCTGCCCGTGACCTCAGCTGGTACCACCGGCAGTGGCCACGAGCGTGTTCCCTCCACCTGTCCCTGACTGCTGCCTGGGGCTGGGCTCAGCCCCCCGCACGACATTCCACGGGTCCACGCAGAGCTGCCGTGTCTCTGCTGCCGCTCGCAGGGGCCTCCGCACTGCGCACTGCGCTGCCCCCGCTGCTGCCCCCGGCATCGCGCAGTGCCCCGGCACCCACCCTACCTTGCCCTGCCCTGCCCTGCCCTGCCCCGGCACGCAGCTGATGGCGCTCAGCCCCCTCCCTGCCCCCGGCCGGTGACACAGCCCACCTCCCCTGGCACCCCGCTTTGCCCCACGCCCCCGTGCCCCCGGCCCGCACCGCGCTGCCAGCCAGGGGGGCTCTGTTTTGTGCGCACGGAGGACCCCGCAGCCCGCACCAGCAGCCTGCGCTGGGCGTGTGCCAGGCTGGATTTGGGGTGCTGCGGTGCCGTGGGCTCCTGCCGCCGGCAAAGCACCATCTGCTGCTCCCGCGGCTCCATCTCCCCCCGCTGCAGCCGAAATCTGCTGCAACCCTCCCTTGCCCACCCTTGCCCGGCCTGGCGGCACCCGCAGCACCCACGGCACCCTCGGTACGCGCCCCCCGCGCTCCCCGGTCCCCGCCGCCGCCTCACTCCTGCCTTGCTCTCCCCCCTTCCCGGGGTGTTTTTCAGCTGCTGGCAACGGTCCTTTCCCAGAAGGCTTCTGCGCAAGAGTCTGCCGTGGGCGATGGGCCGGCCAAGGCGCAGGACATCCCCGCAGGTGCGTGCTGCGGCCGCCCGGCTGCCGGAGCAGGAGGAGCCCTGGCCGTGCCGTGGATCCAGGGATTTGTCTTTTTTTTTATTGCCACGGCACCCATCGCCAGAAGAAAAACGTGTGGGTAAAAAATGACTCTCTCGCCTTTCGGCTGCTGCCAGGCCTTCTCCTGCCTCGGTTAGTGGGGGCCCGTGGGGGGCGGGGGGCGGCGTGGGCGGGCGGGGGGGCACCGCTGCTCCCCGGCCCCTTCCCTTCCCCGGCCCCCCGCCAGCCCCGCCGGAGCCCAAGCCGGGGTCCCCCCCGCCACCGCCGTCTGGGGGGGCTGCGGGGAGCATGGCCACGCCGCGGGGGTGCCCACGCCACGGGGGTGGCACACGCCTGGGGGATGCACACGGCGGGGTGGGCGCGGGGGGATGCCTGGGCTGTGGAAGGGGACAGGCAGCGCGGAGAGGAACCCGGGGAGGGGGATGCGCTCACGGGGAGGGGGTGCACACATGGAGGGGGGTGCAGACGTTGCCAGGGAGGGGAGAAAACACGCTGGATCGATGCAGACACAAGTGGGATGCAGACGTGAGGGAGATGCACATGGCAGAGGGATGCACGTGGGAGGAGGGTGCCCACGCAAGTGGGATGCAGATGCCCGAAGGATGCGCACACAGGGAGGATGTACACACACACACAGAGATGGAGCAGGGAGATGTGCACACACACACATACACACACAGAGCAGGGGGATACACACACAAACACACAGAGTATGGGATGCACACACACACACACACACACAGAGCAGGGGATGTGCACACACACACACACAGAGAGGATGCAGTTACTGGTAGGGGGAAGGGTCTGTTCTTGCTCATCCTGGTCAGAAATACGAGGCAGAAATTTCGGGGCAGCCCCCATCACCCCCAGCTGGAGGGTGGTACCGTGGGGTGCCTGTGTGGGTGTCCCGAGTGGTGAGTAGCTCGTGCCAGCCTGCCTGGTTGGTGACGTGGCTGGAGGAGCGGGGCCAGAGGGTTTTGGGCAGCGGGACCCCTCTGGCTGCTGCCTGGGGGAGAGGGGCAGCCAGGAACACTGCTCTGAAGGAGAGGTCTGGCTGGGAGCTGCTGCCCGGGTGGGATGGAGGGCACAGCAGCCCCTGACCGGGCTGGGGGCTTGCCCACCCATCCCAGAGGAGCAGACCCCCTGTGCAGGGACCCCAGGGTGCTCTGGGCTGCTGTGCTGGGGCAGGTGCTGCTCTCCTGTGCCTGCCCTGGCCCTGCCAAGCTGGGGGCTGTGGTCATGGCATCCCGTGTGGGACAGGGGCTCAACTTCCCTCTCCGCTTGGCCGGAGCCCGGGGGTGGGAGGCCCCGCTGACCGCCGCCCCTCCGGCAGGTTCGTCGCGGTCGCAGAGCGTGGCCAGCTCCCCGTACGCCCCCCAGCCCCCCGCCGAGCCCCAGCTGAAGAAAATGGAGCCACCATCAGAGGGGAAGGTGAGTGGGAAGCAGGGCTGCCGTGGGGAGCACGAGGTGGGGGCGCGGGCAGGGGCGGTGGGTCCCTGTCCCCGGAGCCGCCTCGATCCCTCTGTCCCTCTCACCCCAGAGCTCCGAGGCCGTGTACCAGTGGCTCTGCAAGTTCCAGCTGCAGCTCTACGCGCCCAACTTCATCAACGCCGGCTACGACATCACCACCATTAGCCGGATGACGCCGGAGGTGAGGCCGCGGGGCCGAGGGAGGGGGGCAGGGCTGGATCAGGGCGGCACTGACCCCCACTCTGTGCCCCAGGACCTCACAGCCATCGGCGTCACCAAGCCGGGCCACAGGAAGAAGATCGCGTCCGAGATCAACAACCTCAGCATCCCCGAGTGGCTGCCGGAGTACAAACCTGTGAGGGCTGAAGCCACATCCAGGATAATTAATCCCCTCCAGGGAGGGGGTGGCACAGGGGGATGAGGGTGGGAGCTGGCTCACTGCTGCCAGATGATGCACACACACATCCTGGAGCTGCTCGTGTCCCTCCCCACAGCTCTGCAGGGGCTGTCAGGCTGGTGCCAGCTGTCACCACGTGGATGTGACCCTGTGTCTCCTGACACCCCTCCTGCTCCGTCGTCTGGGCACAGTGAGGGGCTTCCCATGGGAATGGGGCTGGACACAGCAAGGGGCTTCCCATGGGAACAGGGCTGGGCGTGGCCCTGGGTGCTTGTGGGGTACAGGGACAGTGTAGGGACCAGGGAAGTGCCCTGGAGCTGTGGGACCCCCACAAGATGGGGTTCTCCTGCGTGCCGCGGGTGCTGGGGTGCCGGGGCCAGACGCTGGTGCCAGCTGGTGCTGAGCCATGCCCTGTGCCCCACCCCAGGCCAACCTGGCGCTGTGGCTCTCCATGATTGGCCTGTCCCAGTACTACAAGGTGCTGGTGGAGAATGGCTACGAGAACATCGACTTCATCACCGACATCACCTGGGAGGACCTGCAGGAGATCGGCATCACCAAGCTGGGTAAGGCCCTGCGTGCAGCGCTGGCCGCGGTGGCCTTGGCGGTGACACTGATGCCCTGTGCCACCCCCCAGGCCACCAGAAGAAGCTGATGCTGGCAGTGAAGAAGCTGGCGGAGCTGCAGCGCGCCGAGCTGGGCAAGTACGAGCCGGGCACGCTGAAGAGGAAGGCGTCGGGGCCGTGCCCGGAGGTGCTGGCCATTGAGTCCCCCCCGCCGGAGCCACCCGAGTGCCAGTCGCCCAAGATGACCACCTTCCAGGACAGTGAGCTCAGCAGCGAGCTGCAGGTGGCCATGACGGGCGAAGGCCCCGAGGAGCCCCCGGAGAAGGCGGTGAACCCCGCGGCCCCCGGTTACCGCTCGCCGCCGGGCCTGGGTGGCCGTGCCAGGGTGATGAGCAGCTCCCAGGAGCTGCTGGGGGACGGCCCGCGGGGTCCTCCTGCCGCTGCCATCTCCAAGAGCCAGGAATACCTGGCGGAGGGGGCCGGTGAGGGCCCACCTGCGCCACCCAAGGAAGGGCGCCTGCCCCGGCACGGCCACCCCGTGAAGCGTGCCAGCGTGCCACCGGTGCCCGGCAAACCCCGGCAGCCCTTCCCGCCCTCCGCTGGGCAGCTGACGCCGCCGCAGACCCCCGGCAAGGCGCGGCCCCCCTCCCCACAAGGGCCAACCGTGCCTCACGCCACCGCCAAGGTGAAGCCCACCCCGCAGCTGCTGCCGCCCGGCGAGCGCCCCGCGTCACCCCGCTCCCTGCCCCAGTCACCCACCCACCGCGGCTTCGCCTACGTCCTGCCGCAGCCCGCCGAGGCCGAGGGGGCACCCCCGGCCGTGCCCGTCCCGCCCGTCTCGGTGCCGGTGCTGTGCCTGCCTCCGGCGGGCGAGGGCGAGGAGGAACCGGGCAGGCCGAAGAAGCGGGCGCACAGCCTGAACCGCTACGCCGCCTCCGACAGCGAGCAGGAGCGGGACGAGCTGCTGGTGCCGGACGCGGGGCCCTACGCCACCGTCCAGCGGCGCGTGGGCCGCAGCCACTCGGTGCGGGCAGCCGCCGGCGGCGACAAGAACGTCAACCGCAGCCAGTCCTTCGCCGTCCGCCCCAAGAAGAAGGGACCCCCCCCGCCCCCTCCCAAGCGCTCCAGCTCTGCCATCTCCAGCGCCGGCATGGCCGAGGACTTCCCCAAGGAGGGTGAGGGCGAGGCGGCCGTCGGACCCCCGACCGTCGAAGGGGAGAGCCGGCGGGAGCAGCGGCGAGCCAGCGACCTGGGCGGCAGCGTGGACACGGGCAGCGCCGGCAGCGTGCGCAGCATCGCGGCCATGCTGGAGATGTCCTCCATCGGCGGCGGGGCCCGCGCGCTGGCCCTGCAGAAGCCGCATGTGGCCGGCGGGCCTGGGCCAGCCAAGGCGCCCGACGGCTACTACCTACAGCCGGGGCCCCCCCCGGGCAGCCCCGACCGTGCCCGTGTGGCCACCGTCCTGGCCACCGTGAAGCACAAGGAGGCCATCGGGCTGGACGGGGAGGTGGTGAACCGGCGCCGGACCATCAGCGGCCCTGTCACCGGGCTGGTGGCAGCCGCCCGCCGCGAGCGCGCTGACAGCGTGCGGTCGGAGGCGGGTGCCGACAGCCCCGGCGAGCGGCTGCGGGTGGAGCGCGGCGGTTCCCCCGATGGCATCCCCTTCGCCGAGGAGGGCACCCTCACCATCAAGCAGCGGCCGCGGCCCCTGGGACCGGCCCGGGGGGAGGCGGGCGAGGGGCTGTCCCCAGCCCACCGCCATGGGGAGCTGGCCAAGGTGGAGGCCAGTGCCACGCTCAAGCGGCGGATCCGGGCCAGGCAGAGCCAGCAGGACGGCGTCCGCTTCGTCCTCACGGAGTCCGACACCGTCAAGCGCCGGCCCAAGGCCAAGGACAAGGAGCCGGCGCTGGAGCCGGCCACGCTCGCCGTGTACCAGAACGGCACCGGCACCGTGAAGCGGCGACCGGCCTCCGAGCTGAGCGGGGCTGAGCCGCCCCCGACCCCGCCGCCCACCGCCCGCCCCGACGGCCCCGACTACATCCCACCACCTGCCGAGCCCAAGAAGCCCTTCAAGCCACCGGTGTCCCCCAAGCCCGTGCTGACGCAGCCACCTCAGAAGGTGCCTGGGCCTCCAGTGCCCGTCCCCAAAAAGGTGCCCATCCCGAGCCCCGGCAGCCCAGGTAGGTGCACCATCAGATCCCTGGGACAGGCACTCCCCGGGGCGGAGGGCGGGGGTCCCAGCTGGCCCTGCCGCCCTCCTGCCCCTCTCCCTTTTCTCCGCAGAGGTGAAGCGGGTCCACGGCACGCCGCCCCCGGTGTCCCCCAAGCCCACGCCGCCCCCCACGGCGCCCAAGCCCCCCAAGCCCCACGCCGCCATCCAGTCGGTGAGCGCCAGCTCCACGCCGGCCCCATCGCCCGCCCGGCAGCTGGGCCCCGCGGGCAGCAAGCCCTCCAGCACCCCGCCCTCGCTCTGCTCCAGCCCCGCCAAGCCCCTCTCGCCCGGCGCGCAGCCCCAGCAGGTGCCGGTGAAGCCGCCGCGCTCCACCATCGCCAGCCCCTCCGTGGACAGCGCCGGCCCCGAGCTGGCGCAGCAGAAGCTGGAGGAGACGAGCGCGTCCCTGGCTGCCGCGCTGCAGGCCGTGGAGGAGAAGATCAAGCAGGAGGACAGTCAGGCAGAGTAAGGGGGTGCAGGGGGTGGTTGGTCCGTGGGGAGGGTGCGGGGCTGCGCCACTGAGCAGAGGAGGCCACAAGCACTGCAGGCAGGGATTGGGATGTGGCCCGCTGGTGGGAGTAGGACGGTGCCAGGAGGGATTCTGGGGGACACCGGTGGAGCATCAGGGACCTTGTCTGGAGCTGCACTGGGGAAGTGACATTGGGCAACACTGGTGGAGCAGCGTGGGCAGCAAGAGCTGGGCATGTGGGTGCACTGGGAGCTGTCTTGGAGAGGGGACACTGGGGACATTGAGCCAGACCGCTGTGTAGCAGCACTGGGGTCTGTGTGGGCAGTGACACTGGGGACGCAGTGCTGAGCACGGCAGGGGGGCAGGAGGGCCGTGGCACGGCGTGGCGGGAGCTGTGTGATGTCCTCATCCCGTGCGCGGCCCTGACCTGTCCCGGTCACTCCCCAGCTCGGCCGTGGAGTCAAAGAGCACCGTGAGCATCCTGGACGACATCGGCAGCATGTTCGACGACCTGGCGGACCAGCTGGATGCCATGCTGGAGTGAGGGGCGCCAGGGCCCCGCGAACCTCAGGGCTTACGTGGGCACAAGGGCACAACGATCCACGACCCCCCGGCCCCGCTGCCCTCCCCCCTTGTCCCCTTTGTACAGCCGTCCCCTCCCGGACATCCCATCCCTCGGGGTTTGCACAAAGAAGAAGATACCTCAGGATTGTGCTCACGGACTCGGCGCCGACTCCGGCAGGACTCCCTTTTTGCAGAAGCAAAAAAAAAAAAAAACAAACCAACAAAACCCACAAAAATAAAACCCAACAGAAGAAAAAAAGCAACACGTCCGGACCGAACCGGCGCCGGGGCTCCGGGAGGCTCTGGGGGGGCTCCCGACCTCCCTGCCCGGTGGCCACCCGTGCCCCGCCAGCCCTGGCGCCGCGGGTCACCGCGACCCGAATGTAGCACAAGCCCTGCCCGGCGGCCCCGGCGGTGGCTCCGCCAGCCACGTGGCACCGATTTGGCGTTCGCAGGTGGTGGGGCCGGGTGGGCAAAATGCACTTGGGTTTCTTTGCTCCGTTTTTAATTTTATTTTTTAAACTTTTGTTTTCTTTCTCGGTCGGGGTTGGCGGGGGGCGGCCAGGGCAGCTCCGGGCTGGCGGCTCCCCCCGGGGGGGCAGCGGGACGTGCCCCTGCCCGGCCCCTCCCCGCCCGGGGACAGGACGGTGATAAGCTATAAAAGAAGTATTAATTTATTGGAGGGGTAAAAAAAAACCAAAAAAAAATCTAAAAAAAAAAAAAAAGATATAAAGCAGATTTCCCCTCGCCCCAAAAATAATAAAAAGAAATAAACTTTAACAAATATATATTTAAAAGATTTTAAAATATTAGCAATTATATATAAAAGCAGTTTAAAAGAAATCAAGAGAAAACTGGATTTTAGCTTGAGAAAAACTATTAGATTATACTAAGCTGTGTGTCTTGTGGCAAACTCATTCTACGAGTAGCACAATATTTACCTTTTCTCTGGGTGGAAGGTACGTGCGAGCGGTTCTGGTCGGGTTTTCCGTTGGGATTCAGTGTCGCGTCTTTCTTTTTCCACCGTTACGAACTCAAAGGATGTGCCTTGTTTTATGGAGGTTTTTGTTAATTCTTACACTGGAGGTGTTTCATTTCTTTTGGAGTGTCTTCAGGGTTTGGTTTAGTTTCTCCTGGTTGTTTTTTTGCCGTCGGTATTTGTTTGGGGTGCGTGTGGTGTGCGTGGGTGTGCACGCGGGGTGCGTGTGCTCGCGTGCGTCCTCCGGGACGCACCGCTGTATATTCCTGTATAAACTGGAGTTGGAGTCTGGTTCAGTCGCTTGAGTCCTGATGAATGCATTTTTTGCTTGTGGTTTCCAAACAAAAGTGTTGCTGTTCCTTTCTTTTCTTGAGACGTAGAGTGGTCTCTCCCCTCTTCCCTCTCCCCCACTTCCCTCTCTCCCTGTCTCTCCCGTTGTGGTCGCTGATCCAGATGTGTTTGGCACAACTTTGAAATTTCTTTTAAAAAAAAACCAAACAAAAAATCAAAAACAAACAAAAAAAAAGACTTTAAAAATAATTACAAAAAAAAAAAAATAAAATCACCCGCCTGAAAATATCTGTTGAAAAGAAAAACAAATATGTATCTAAAAAAAAAAAATCCATAAAGTTCTACATGATGGATATATACATATATATATTTTTTATTATTAAGTTATGGACTCTGTATTGTATCCCATTTGTCCAGCTCTGCATCTTGGTGCTGCTCCCTGCTCTTCTGTGCTTAGATTTCACCTCTACTCGTCCTTATCCTTCCTATTCTGAATAGTAGATGGCTCGTGGTGCTGTGAAGACGTTTGCTCCTATACCAAGTCTGGCAACCAATATTTAAAGAAAAATAATAAAAAAAAAAAAAATAAAACCCCTGCTGGGCTGCCACCACTGTTTGTGTCCCCAGAGCATCCCGAGTCCTCGTGGCGTGGTTGTGTCGTGCTGGGTGTTCGGTGGCGTGCGGGGGGTTGGTGCTGCACGGTCCGAGGGCACCCTTGGGTGCCTCTGTGGGGTGCTGGGGCCTTGGTGGCTGGGAGCTGCTGGCAGGTGCCTGGTCCCTGCATCCCAATTTTCAACCCCGCAGGGCCAGTGCTGGTCACTGGCTCCCTGCAATAACTCAGGCTGGGCAGGAACAACTCTTTCTGCTTTTATTGTCAATGAAGAAATAATCAAATCTATATTACAATCTTAAAAACAGTAGAAAATGTGAGTAAAAATGCAACGGAGGCTTTTTTGTCTTTAATGTGGAGACCATTATTACAGGGTGGTGAACAATGGGCTTGTGGAACTTGATTTGAGAACTAGCTGTGGCATAAAAATCGTACCTGGCTACTCAAGGAAACACCTCTTCCTGGATGGATCGGCCCGGCGCCTTGGCAGTAAAATTAAATACTAGAGACAGAAAGGGGTCGGGTGCCCACCCAGGGCAGGGCCTAATGCTCAGTCCTACCATGGCCAGGGGAGCAGCCTCCCAGTGTCACCACCGGGACACGCTGACCCGTCCAGTCCCATCACTGGCCAAGGGCTGCGCTCGCCCGGCCCGGAGCCCCGAGTCACCCCAGCCCCCGCCCCAGGGGGTGTCCCCAGCTGGGGGGACACAGGCAGAGGAGGGCACTGGCACTGCTTCCTCTGCTTTTCCAATCACCGAGGGCAGGTCTGGGGGACATCTGGAGCACTGGTGGACCCGTCGGGAATGCCGCCAGCCAGGATCCCTGTGGGGGGGTCGGCCCAGGGGCAGCAGCAGGCAGTGGTTGGTGCAGGAGGAGCTGCAGCAGTCATTTCGGAGGATGTGGTCACCCACAGGCCGATGGAGGGGAGAGTTTTTGGTCTTTCAGTGTGCAGGACTAGTGTGACGCTCTCACTAGCACGTCCAGACCTGCGGAGACAAGGGAACCCACGGCAGTGACTCCTGAGCAGCTCTGGGGGCTTTTCTTCATCCTCCCACAGCACCTCCCTTTTGGGCTGCCAGCATCCACAACACCCTGCCAGGAGTGAAGCCTCCCACCCGTTGAGAACCACCCCCTTGTGTCACAGAACCCCACAACCATTTAGGTTGGAAAAGACCTGAGACCATGGAATCCACCCTGTGCCCGATCCCCACCTTGTCACCCAGCCCAGAGCACTGAGTGCCATGTCCAGTCATTTTTTGGACACCTCCCTGGACAGCCCATTCCAGTGTTTAACAACCCTTTCAGTGAAGAAATTCTTCCTGATGTCCAACTTGAACCTCCTCTGGCACAGCTTCCTGTTCTTCACTTATTGCTTGGGAGAAAAGGCCAACCCCCATCCTGCTACAACCTCCCGTCAGTTTGTTGGAAGACAATCCCCTGACTTTAATGCTCCAGCTGCAGCAGTGGAAGAGCACGGGGTAACCCACCTTTACAGTGCTGTCCACAGCGCCGGAGAAGAGGCGGCCGCGGGACACGGCGAGGGCAGTGACGCTGCCCTGGTGCCGCAGCAGCGTCTGGGTGCAGATCATGTTGTCCATGCTCCACACCTGAGAGGGGACACGGCAGCCTGAGCCCAGCGAGCGCCACAGCCCGGAGTGCCAGCAGGGAAGGGGGATCTCGTGTCACGGGCACAGGTTGCCGGGAGTGGCCGCCCGGCCCCGCACACGTACCCTGAGCGACCGGTCGTACGACGCGCTGAAGACTTTGGTTTGATCCGGTGTGGAGATGACGGCGAGGGCATAGACTGTGCCCACGTGCCCCGTCAGCGTGCGGACCTGCTCCTTTGTCTCTATATCCCAGACCTGCGGGGAAAAACTGGGCTCGGAGCTGGGCTGGGATGAGGCCACCGCCCTCTCCTCCACACACACCTCCAGGGTGGCTGCTGTGCCCCCGCGCTCCAGGTGTGCCCAGAGGGGACAGGCAGGCCCATCTCCGAGCCCCTCTGCCAGGAATGCTCCCCAGCCCGGTCCTTACGTGGATGAGGTTCTCGTAGGTGCCGCACACGATGTGGTGGTTGGTCACGGCGATGGAGTACACGCTGCCCCCGGACGTCTGCAGCACGTGGACACACTCCAGGTTGCGGATATCCCAGATCTGAAGGAGACACCAGAGCAAAGGCAGGATGAGACCCGTGCAGGGACCCCTCTCCAGGGGTGAGATCCCTTGCAGCCGTTCTGCCACGCACTGAGTCAGCCTGGCTCCATGTGTGCCCAGATCACACCTTCAAGGACAAATCTATCCAGCTGGGAATGTTCAGAAGTGATGATGAGCAAATCCCTGCTGTCTTAATTGGCTGCCCAGCTTTGAACATCCAGGCTGAAAATGGAGACTGCTCTCCCTGTGTGTGTCACTACACACACATGTGCACAAACCTGATGCAGACAAATTCCCAGGGATTTATTAGCACAGAGGAGGGTAACTTCCAGTTCTGTGTCCCCCAGATGCTGAGAGGTGAAGTATTCATCAAAACCTGAGCCAGCAGAGAGTGGGGAGGGCACTGGGAAGCCTCACAGATTTATGGTCACTCTGCAGCCAGACAGTGACCTTGCCCTGTTATCAGCAGGAGTGGGAGCACAGATAACGCTGCGGCAGCCGCAGAGGCAGCGCGAGGCGCCAGGGCTGAGGGCCCACTTTATCCCAGTGAGCCTCCCCAGCAGCTTCTAAGGCCCAGTTTATCCCAGTGAGCCTCCCCAGCAGCTCCCAAGGCCCAGTTTATCCCAGTGAGCCTCCCCAGTGGCTCCCAAGGCCCAGCCTGCAGAGATGCAATCAGCACGAGAGAATCCCATGTGCCAGCAGCCATCTCCCCTCCCAGCAGCTGCCTCGTCCTGCCCCTCTAAGCCAGGCTGCAGAGCACAGAGGGGCACGGGGAGAGCTGCTGGGTCCCACCAGTGCCAGGGTCCCACCTTGATGGTCTGGTAGGATCCACTGTAGAGATAGTTCTGGGAAGCCACCAGCGCTCGCACCCAGTGATTGAGACCCGTCAGCTCCTTCTTCAGCTTGAGCTCGGTACCTACAATGTCCCAGACCTGTGGAAAGCACAGACACACACACAGACGTGGAGGAGAATCCCAGTGGGGCTGGGCAGAACATGGCCAGTGCTCCCCACCCCTGCCTGCCCCTCTGTGGGGATCCTTGTGCCAGCTTTGCTGCCCGCTGGGAATGGCCTGAACCCACGGACTTGCAAGTAAAACACAGCTGCTGAGTCAGCAGGTTCCCTGAGGGAGCCACTGCACTGCTGCTGGCAGAGACCCTTCCCTAGCACAGCCACGGGCTTGAAAACCTAAACCACAGCTGCAGTAAGGAACTGCCCTGAGCTTCCACCCCCAGCCCTTGGCACGCAGGGACTGACAGACCTCGCTCTCCCCACTCTGAGCAGCACTCCTGGCCTGCTCAGCTCATCTGGCAGAAGTGGCTGGGGATGGCAAACCCAAAAGGCCCCATATTCTCCTTCTGCTCAGTCTGGCTGCTCCCCCAGCCCTGAGCTCTCTCCAGAGCTGAACCACTCCAGGCCCCAGTTAAAGAAAAGAGCACACATCCTCTTACAGATGGACGGGCCCATAAGCTGTCTCACCAGGAGCTGGAAGCAGAACCACGGGGAATCCAGCCAAGGCTTTAAAGGGCAGCTTGCAAAGCTGTTCCCTGATTTCTGCATGTTTTAGGTAGAGAATGCAGACTCAAGATTCTTTGGAGGCGGTTTCAAAACAGGCAGCCTGAATCCCCAGCCAATTCTGGAGCCTAGTCATGATTCCCAGTGGTCTGAGCAGGTCTGTTGGGGGCCCAAGGACACACCTGGGAATTGCCAGGATACCCCACCTGCAGCCTCAGGTTTACAGAGTTAGAAGAAATAAAGTGTTTTTGCAGCCAGATCCCAGAATATCTTTGAGTGCAGAGCATGGGCTAAACCTCTGCAGTGGCTCAGGAGAGTGTAGCAACAAGGTCACCCACAGACCAAAACGCCACTTTCTTCCTGTTTGGACACTTCTGTCTGACAGTTTGTACCCCTGGTCCCACAGCAGCCCCAGAGGAGCCCCCTGAGCTGTACCTTGATGGCTTTGAGGGAGCCACTGAAGAGCATGTTGTGTGAGGAGACCAAAGTGCAAACGGGATTGTCGTGTGCTCGGATCGTGTTCACCTTCTGCAGGTTTTGAATATCCCAGACCTGCAAGGGGCAATCACAGAATCAGGGAATGGTGGAGATGGGAAGAGCTCTCTCAGATCATCGAGGCCATCGTTCCCCCAGCACTGCCAAACCCACTAAGCAAGAGCACCATGAGGGGCAGGGCAGGTCCCTTGTGCTGAGGCCCTTCCTCTGCCTCTGGAGGCAGGGAATGACATACAGGTAGGACAGGGCACTGATCTGAGCCACTGTCCTGGCTGAGCAGGACCAACCACCCTGTCCCAGCTCACAGCACCAGCCTCCTGCTCCTCACACAGGAGCAGGGACCGGGAAATCCAGCCTGCAGAAAACCCCCCAATCCAAGCCCTGAGTGACTTGGCTGAAGGCAGTGGATACAGCACACACAGGTTATCAGTCCCACACCACTGGCAGCTGAAGAGCCTTCCAGAAGAAGGTCCCTCCTCCCGAGCAGCCTGTGGCTGTCCCATCCTGGCTGCGGAGCGGGGTCTGGGTACTCACAATGATGGTGCAGTCAGCAGAGCCACTGTACAGCTTGTTCCTGGAATGTCACCAGAAGACAAAGGGGGGTCAGGAAGGGACAGCACCATGTGCAGGGTCCCAGCTCATTCCCAAGCACCATCTGGGCCAGGAGCTGCAGCCCCACGGCCTCACTGGGACAAGGCTACACACACCCACCCGAGAGCGGGGCTTGTGGGAGGCCAGGCTGGACCGGCCCTTGGAGCAGCAGGCCAAGCACCCTGCTGGTGACCAGGGACAAAGCCAGGACACAGGGGATGCCAGAAAGATACTGCTTTGTCCGTTTTTAAAAAGCAAAGAGGCAAGATGTGCCTCTCACACACGGTTTTGGCCCGTGCAGGACAGAGGATGGGAATTGTCAGGGCACGCTCAGGAGCCCCCCATGCTCTGCCCTGCTCTTCCCAGGGGCAGATGTCCCCCTCCACTCACCCCTGGATGCAGAGAGCCAGTACAATTCCATCGTGACCCTCCAAGGTCTTTTGGCACTTGTATGTGGTACAGGTATCCCACACCTACCAGGAAACACAAGGCAGGAGTTGGGAGCGGGCAGGATGTCAGCAGAGGAAGGAGGAAACAGCCTGTCTGTCACCTGGGCACTGCCTGCCGGGCCCTGGCCACGATACACTTGTCTGGGAAAGGAAATCTACTGCAAAGGGGCTGGCTGAAGCCAGTGAGACTAGGCCAGCAGCAGGTATCAGCCCTCTGCAGCTCTGTCCTCCTCGGCCCAGGCCAACACAACACACCGAACCAGAGGAGCAGCAGGAGAAGCTCCTGCTTCAGCAATTCCCACCCTGTCCCAGGGCTCCAATGGCACACTGCAAAGGTCCTCCCCCTGAGCACACTCTGCTCTCTCAGGAGGGAATGTGCTGTCCAGAGCAGCCAGGACAGCGGAGTTTTCTTTCCCTGTTTTCTTCCACATGGCTCTAAGACCAAGGAAACTAAACCAAAGCTCTGCTTCTGGTAGGATTAATTGTGGCAGCCCGTGGGGGTCCCCAGCCCAGCCAGCAGCCACCACAGTGACAGTGGGAAGGGCTGTTTAGGCTGCACCAGAGCAGTGCTGTCAGTTTGAGTTACTGCAAACAGGACAAAGGAAAACAAACATGCCATAAAATGGGAAAAGGACACATTGGATCAGGGACGAATGCTTTGTTCTAAGATGACTTTTTAGAACAAAGGAAAATAAAATCAGAAGCTGAAATAGGCTTGAATACCCTAAACACCACACAAAGCAAATCCAGCAGCAGCAGGAATGAGATTCTAATCTGGGTTTTGCAAAAATAACTCTTGACTCTCAATTTCACCATCAAGTAATGTTTCCTCGCAGAGAATTTTGCACAGCTATAATCACAAAGAATCTTTTAAGATTCTCTGGGAGAAAGTTTAGGAAGTGACATCTCCCCTCCCCACAAACTGAACTCAGCTCCTGCCCCATGTGACAGTGCAGAAGGTGCATGGAAGAGACAAGCTCTTACCTTAATGGTTTTGTCTGAGGAGCCACTGAAGAGCAAGTCTCCTATGGAGTACACACACAGACACCACACGGGGCCCTGGTGGCCCACAAAGGTCCCCTTGCACTTGAAGATCTGCTGGGGATCATAGGCTGCAGAAAGGAGAGGGCAGTGAGAGGTGGGAGGGCACTGCTGTTCCTTTGCACATCTATAAGGACCACCCAAAAGGGCTCCCTGGGCCACCACCCACACCCAGCTCCAGGGAGGAAGCCCACAGGGATACTCACATCCCAGGATGCCCATGTTGAGCCGAGCATTGATGTGGGAGAGCTCATCCTGAAAAACAGAACGAGCCGTGTGAGCTTTCCACAAGCAGGGAGAAGGGTACAGTGTCCCTGGCAAGGCCCAGGCTTTGGAGCAGAGGGTTCTTCCCTTGCTGCTTTCCTCTGGTAACACATTCCCAGAGCAACAACAGGCTGAGAAAAGGCAGCAGAGCCAGCTCCAGCAGCAGCCCAGTTGCAGTGACCAGCACGTGCTCACCCCCTTCCCCAGACCTCAACTGCAGTAAAGGCAAACCAAACCCAGGGTGAGCAGAGCCAACAAGCAGGGGGGACCCCAGAGCCTCTCCCAATGCAGGACAAGCCTAGCTAGGAGCAGAGCCAGCTAAATCCATGCAATCCCTGCTCCATCCCAGGGCCCCTCCTCACGTTCAGCATGGAGGCGTCCCTGCGGAATTCCATCAGGTCCTCGCTCAGCTTGCTCTGGTTCTCGTCCAGAACGTCTACAAGAGAAGGACAGGCCCCCAGTCACTGAAACCTGCTCAGCACCAGTTTTAAACACGGAACGAGCCCTGTAGTGCATCACCCAAACAAAGAGCTTCCCTGTCCCTACAGCTCTGCCCAGCGCAGACTCACCAAACTTCAGCTCCAGGTTCTTCTCCAGCTGGTCGATTTTCTCAGAGAGCTTCCCCAGCATGGAGCGCAGGAAGGCGATCTCCTGGTCCTTCTGGGCCATGGCCACCTGCATCTCGTGGAAGCGATCGTCTGTCTGCTGCAGGAACTCCTTCAGACCCTCGAACTTGCACGTCTCCAGGTGGGTCTCATAGGTGTCTTGGTTTCCTATGAATGTGCACCTGAAGGGAAGGCAAGAGAATCCTTGCTCAGCTGGAGCTCCAAGGCCTGTGTGGCTCCCAAGCTGTCCTGCTCTCCCCACCAGGAGCAGGGCTACTGTGGTCCATTATCCTTCAAAGGATGGATTCAATAATCTTGGAGATATTTTCCAATCTTAATGATCCCATGATCCTGCTGGGTGCAGGCAACTGCAGGGCAACATGAAGGCCGAGCAGCTTCTGTTCTTCCAGCCAGAGCACTGGCCCCAAACCGGACTGCTGGTCTGGGTAGTTGCAAGGAAAAGCAGATCTTGGGGAAGAGACAGTGTGGTATCAGTTGATGTGCTCACCAGGAGCACCAAAATCAGGGGAAAAAATTGGAGCTGACCTCAGCAGATGCTGACTTGGGCCTGCAGCATGGCAGGGAGTCAAGGATGCTCTGCCAGGACTTGTCTTACTCTGCCTCTGCCAAGACATGTCTTAGGATCATAGAATCATAGAATTTCTGAGATTGGGAAAGACCACTGAGTCCAACCATTCCCCCAGCACTGCCAAGCCCACCACTAGCCCATGTCCCCAGTTGCCACATCAGCTTTTAAGTCCCTCCAGGGATGGTGACTCCACCACTGCCCTGGGTGGAGGGCTGGACAACCCTTTGTGTGACCCCTGCTCCTGCAACCTCCCCCCAGGAGAGGGGCTCAGGGGCTGCCTCCTCAACCCCTGTAATCCTGAGCTGGGCCTCAGGCCACTGCACAGCACTGGGGAGAGCTGCTCAGAGTCCTTGGGGCCACCCCAGGCTGCAGAGACCAAAAAGCAGCTCAGGAATTACCTGAGTGCACTTTCCCCACTCAAAAGCATCAGGTCCTTACCCGTACTTGGAGTGGGGACACTTGATGTGCTCACACTCCTTCAGGTGTGCCTCCAGGTTCATTTTGAGGAGAGGAGGGCAGCTGGGGTTGTTGGGGCAGCGCACAGGCCGGTAATCACAGCTGCTCTCATGGTCTCTGCCCATGGGGAGAAACAAAGACAGGGAAAATCAACAATTAATGGAAGCAACACAGATTGTCAGGAAAGGAGCAAACCAGCTCTGTGAGGCTGTCAGGTCCAAAGCCTCCTGCTCTAAGACTGCAATTCCAGCTTTTAATCTTCATTTGGCCAGAAAATTGAGAGTAATAACAGGCCATGTTACCCAGGGCACAGGGCTGAGCCTGCAGGCACCCACAATCAAGGCTGATTTATCCCCTCGACCCACCCTGCCCGCTCCCAGCGCCGCAGGGTGTGACAGGCTGGCACAGCCCTTTTTTCCCTGGAGAGGCTGCAAAGGGGCACTTACTTCCTGGCACTGAGCTTGATGGTGAAGGGGCAGCCACGGGGGTCCACCTCGAAGGCGGTGGGCTTGCTGCTGGCCGCGGCCCGGCAGCCGTACTTGCAGTGGATGAAGAGCTCGCCGATCTGCTCGGCCACCGCGATGTTGTTCACCACCACCGTCAGCTTGGCGTTGTCCACGGGGCACTTCTCTGCCAGGGAGGCAGGGAAAACACAGTCAGCAAGGGTTCAGACAGTGCAGGAGCATTTCCAGGAGCCTCTGCGTGGAGATTTTGTTCCTTTGCCTTCCCTGGCCAAGTCCCAGGCGGGTGGCCATGGAACAAGCACAAATATTACACAAGGTCTGCAAGCCACTACCTTTGATTAGTCTTGGGGGTTTTTGTTAAACCATGATGATTTGAGCAAGCTACCAATGGAAGATGGCCACACTGGGACAGGCTCCCCAGGGAAGTGGTCACAGCACCAAGCCCGAGTTCAAGGAGCATTTGGACGATGCCCTCAGGCACATGGTGGGATTGCTGGGGTGCCCTGTGCAGGGTCAGGAGTTGGATTCAATGATCCTGATGGTTCTCTTCCAGCTGAGCATATTCTATGATTCTAATTCAGCCTGCCTTGTGCCTGGTGAAGTGTGAGTGTTCATACGCAGAAGTCCCACCCATAACCTGCTCCCTCACCCAGGCCTGGGCTCAGCTCCTGCCCCCAGCAGCACTGTAGGCCAGCAATCTCAGAATCATTTAGGTTGGAAAAATCCTCCGAGACTACTGACTTCATGCTGTGACTGATCCCCACCTTGTCCCCCAGCCCAGAGCACTGAGTGTCATGTCCAGCCGTTCCTTGGACACCTCCAGGGGTGGGGACTCCAGCACCTCCCTGGGCAGAGCTTCCAGTGCCTGACCACCCTTTCCATGGAGAAATTCTTCCTGATGTCCCACCTGACCCTCCCCTGGCACAGCCTGAGGTAATTTCCTCTTGTCCCATCACTTGTTACTGAGGACAAGAGGCTGACCCATGTCTGGCTACAACAGAGGCAGAAACACGAGCTTGGAGGGCAGGAGCAAAGCTGAGCAACTTGGGATTGCAACTGCAAAGCCTTTAGCTACAGAACTCGTGGGACAGACATGGCAAAAACCAGTGAGGTGATTAACATGCTAAGCAGAGGGACCCCTCACATGTGGAAGGTGAAAATTGTAAGGCAGAAAGAGCCGCCTTTCTGCAGAACTTGCCCCTCCTGGGCTCACTGTGCTGGTAATGCCAACGGCTTGGCTTTGTGCTGAACAACAACTTGCCAAGAGGGGCAGAGGCTTGTGCCAAAAAAAGGTCTTTTTTGCAGTGCAGAGTCCAATCCAAGTGGGAGCTGGTTATCCCAGGCCAGCAGCCAGAGGCTTGGGCTCCCTCAGAGTTCTGGAAGAGCTGGGTGAGCTAAAGCAGCTCTGTGGGGCACAACCAGGGGCCAGAGCGCTGGCACTGAGGGGCTGGGGGAGGAGGGGTTGATGGGGCTCTGCCAAACACAGCCCCCCCTGTTCCTTAGCCAGGCAGCCACAGAAAGCTTTCTGTCTGAAATCAATGGGTCAACTCTGGGCGAGACGTGTATTATCCTGGGATTATCCGGGGCATATTCCACGATTTGAGAACATCCTGTGCCCAAGAGCTGGGCCCAGCCCCCTCTCTAGTGCCCCAGCTCCAGTGTGTGCCCTGGGAGATGCAAGGCCCCCAGACCCCAGCCCCTCACTGCTGCAGTGGCAGATCTGACTGGCAGCTTGTTTTAAGCTCTTCGAACGTTTTTCTGCAGGTTTCTTTTTAAGTGAAAGCAAACAAACCAGAAAATAACAGTGTTTTGACTGCATCACACAAGAACAGTTCTGTACTCACCAGATGTTAAGGCACATCTTCTACAAAATGTGTGCTGTGGAGAGAAAGAGGAACAGCAGCGTCAGCGTAAAACGAGAGCAGGCTAATTATTCCCTGTGGACAACGATGGGAAAGGTGGGAAATACCCAAGCCTGTGGCTCAGGGGCCTCAGCAGCTGTTGTGCCTGCTTTAGCTCAGCACCACAGGGCAAAGCCCAGCTGCTTGCTCAGGGTGCAGCACAGGTCCTGCTCCTCAGAGTATTAACCTCTGCTGTTCTGCCCCGTTCAGGATCAGGCCATGATTGGGGTAACAGCCAAAGCCACGGGCATGTTCTGCCACATTCTGATATTCATGGCATCACAGAATGGTTTGGGTTGGAAGGGACCTAAAGATCATCCTGTTCCAACCTCTTGCCATGGGCAGGGACACCTTCCACTGGACCAGGTAGCTCAGGGCTCCATCCTGCCTAGTCTTGAACTTATCCAAGTCCTTCCTACCCTCCACATCTGCACAGGGTTTCCCTACTCCACCTTCCACTTTAGCCCATATCATCCCTCCCACAACCCTGAGAAGTCCTCAAGGGAAGGAGCAAGGGGAAGCCTGGCCTCTCCCTGTCTTTGCCCAGTCAGCCCATCCCACATATGCCTCTGGAGCTCTTCTAAGGTAGCTGAAGCTGCCCTGTCCTGCTGCCAGAAAGATGCAACAGCTGGTTTGTGAGCCCATTAAACGCTCTGTAAATTGTAGCACTTTAAATAGCTCCCTCTCTCTGTTTTTACAGTTTAACTTGAGAAAGTAACAAACACAACCTACCCCACTCACGGATAGAAAGGCTGCAGCGTTTCACTGGCCCTGACCTTGTCCAGAGGGCTCCCTGGAGCCTCCACAGCCACAGGGAGCGCCCTCCAGAGCTGCCAGGCCAGGACTGCACACCAAGCCTGCTCCCTGCACTGGGGATTTTCCACATTAACCACTACATTGCAGTGTCTCTGTGTGAAGAGCTGCTTTCTGAAACGGTGCAGCGAAACGGCACCAATTTCCAGCACTTTTGGGGAATAGCACCCTCGCTGCAATAAACAATCCTGAGCTGCTGTTGCTACAGCCCCATCCTGGTAATCAGAAGCACATCAGAAGCACTAGAGAGCCCCTCTCGAAGCCATCTTTCTTCACAAGTAGCACAGAAGCAGGAATAATTTACAGCTTCTATTAAATCCCACTAAAATGGAATCCAGAAGAATATTCATAATACTCTGTGCCTTTCGTTTGAGGATCTCAAATCCCTTTGCAAGCATTAACTAAATGAAGCTTCAAGCCATTTTTGTTTTATAAGCAACACTTCCAACTGAGGAGCAGCCATTCCTGGGGTGCCCTGGAGCTCCTTGCAGAGCCCTTCAGGACAGAGAACGAGGAGTTTTAGACCTCATGGAAGCCACAGCAAGGAGACTGAACGTGGCCAGGACAGGGCAGCTCTCCTGGGAAAAGCCATCCAACCTTAGGCAAGCACCAGGATTGCTGGACAGTCAGTGGGAACAGTCAGGGAGGCTCTGGCTCACACAGGACACGTGTGGAGCCCACGCTGGTGAACTGAAGAGCTCTGCCTTACCCCACAGGTTGTGATGACCGGATCCTTAAACACACTGCAGCACAGCTGGCAGCACAGCTTCACAGAGGGCTGCTCAGCAAACACCAGGGGCTCCTGCAGGGACAGAAAGGGACAAAGACAGCACAAGGATTAGTCCAAACACAAGAGCTTTCCTCTGCAGAAGGAACGAAATACTCCTCAGAGGTGAGTCTCGGGGAGCCTGGGGCACTGGGCACACCGAGGGGTTCACTGTCTCAACCACACAGTCTGTCTGGATCTGCTGAGCTCCAGTAAGAGGCAGGGGAAGAACAAACTTGGGAATGGCTGGAAATCCTCAGCTCGTCACAAACTGGGGGCAACCAGCACCTGGCAGGATCAGGACCTGACAGCAAACTGCTCAGACCAACTGAGTCGAGTCACCAGACCTGTGTGAGCTGCACTGAGACTCTGTGCTTGGCTGGACTGAACAGAGCACTGTCAGAGATGTACTAAGCCTGGAGTTTGAAAGCAATTCTGGAGCAGCCTGCCCTTTTGTATTTTTGAAACATCCTGGAGGAAGGGCTCTTTCATTCCCTTATGAAGCAGAAACAACATTGTTTCTGCTGCAATGGGCCCATCTCTCCAGTTTTGTTTACCGACTACGACTGCCAGCACGGGGCTGTGAGCACGTCCTCCCGGAGCAGCACGGCTCTCCAGGGCTCCCAGCACGTCCTCCCAGAGCAGCATGGCTTCTCCAGGACCCTGAGCATGATCTCCTGGAGCAGCACAGCTCTCCATGCCATGCCAGAGCAGGGCTTCACATTTCAGAGCGTTTCAAATCAATCTCTGCAGTTCGGTCTGTCTTTTCATCCCGTACTGCTCTCAGAAATGCAAACACAACCCCCTGGGTTCCCAAACATGAAACACACTCACTTTTATCCCAGATCAGTGGCAAAACGCCACCTGACCTTTCATTCATCCAGTCTGGGGTTAGTTACAGGGTTATAAGCTAAGCTCAGCTTAAAAGTGTCCTCCCTCAACATCCAGACAACTCCTTGCACTCTCCAGGGGCTTACAATCAAGTCAGTGGGGTGCCACACAGCCCTGAATGTGGGATGGGGCTCCAAATCCGTGGGGAATTGTATTTCTCCTGCTGCCTGGGGCCAGACCACCAGCCTGAGCCTTGCAACCCCCACCGCTCTGCAGCAGAGCCAGGGAATCACCCGGGACTTTGCAAAGACTTGCATTTTATCTGGGAAGCAGAAAAGCCTCACCATTGTCCTCGCTCTACAGACAGGGAAATGGTTCACGAGGAAGCAAAGCCAGCGGTGGAAACAAAGTTAAAGCCGGAGTTCTGACAGCCAGGCACCAAAAAAATCTGCCTGTGACAGCTCTGTGTTCTCACAAGAGTCCGCTAAGTTACTCTTCTGACACTGCACTTCCTAATGCTGCTCCTTCAGACAATCCCAAATACCTACTGGCTCCTCCTCTTCCTCATGGAGTGAGAACGTCGAGCGCAAGGACATGTTGGACTCGGAGTGCAATGAGCGGACGGAGATGGCAGAGTCAGAGCGGCGTGGGGTGCTGATCGGGGGCTTCAAAGAGATAAAACCAGCTCTGGTTAGTCCAAGGAATTCCCAAACTCTGTGTGAACACTTCAAGTTCGCTCCTCTCCCTCCCAAAACTACGCTGCTCCACTCCAAGCTGCGCTGAGCGGCCCTGCTGCTGTGTGCCCTTCCTGCACTGCGCTCAGAGACAGGATTAAGGTTTAACTTCCTAAACCGGGCTGACATCTAAATTCCAAGCACGTCCCTTTCTCCAAGGTGCATTCGCTGTGCACTTACCGTGGGCACCCGCAGAGCAACGGTCTGGAAGAATTAATCCTTCATGGAAAGCTCTGTAAATCTCCCCCCGAGACTGCTCCAGCTCCTGCCCCGTCTCCAATCTCTGCAGCAGCACTTGTTGTTGCACTCGCTATCTAACTTCTGCCAAATTTCTTTGCGTAAGTGTGGAGACTTCCTTCTATTCAATTCCCCCCCAGCCCGGCTCTGCCGCTTCCTGCTCGGGAGGGGAGAGCGGAGCGGACACCGCGCACCAACCAACACCACCCCCCTGCCTACAGCGGCCTTGGGATTGGCTTTGAGGGAATGCTGCCCCTGGAATATTAACCAGCAGTGCATCTCTCAGGGCGGAATATCAACCAGCCAGGATGAAACTTGGCGTCCGAGCAAAACTGGACGCTCTTCAGATCGTGAAGTGTCTGCATTTGGGGGTCCCAAATCCATCTGGGAGTGCAGCCACTGCTGGGTTACTCGGGAAGAGATGCTCCTGGTAAACTGGGAAGGGTGCAGAGAGAAGGAATAAAGGTAGTCAAGGAGCAGAATGGATGTTTTGACAAAGAAATGGGAGAATGAAGCCGTAAGTGTCCGACACCTGGCACCAGGAGGTGACCGACAGGCACCCGTGCTGGAACAGGGGAAGCTGCATGGACCAGACTCTGCTGCCCCGGGTTCCTGCGTGGCACTTTGAGAGCAAAACACTTTCCCTCATGTTCCATGAGGGGCAGTCAGGAAATCCAGCAATGAAAGCTGCAGGAGGAGGTTCAGAGGCTGCAGTCTGAGTGAAGCCTGGCTGGGCTGCAGACGAGGAGCAGAGCAGGATCCTGCTGGTTCCTCACACTGCTCTGCTGCTTCAGTTTTATGATCCTGGGCTCCCAGGAGCTCAGAGCTGCTGCATCTGCTTAGAGGCTTTTCCTTAAAGACAGCATATTTACTGGATAAACAGGTAAATCTTGAGGAGGGATGGTTATAATGAGCAAATCAATTTTATGTGCATCCATTCAGCTTATTATTTTCCTCCACCAGTAACAGAAGTTATTAAAATCACAAGAGTGACTGTGCATAGTTCCCACTCTGGAGGTGACACGGAGCTGAGGGCAGCACAGGCAGGCTCTGCAGGGAGGCAGGTTTATCACGAGCAGCATCCTGGGTGGTCAGCAATGGAGAGGGGAGGACTGCTGCCCAAAAACATTTCCAGGAGGCAAAGGTGTGAGACACGGACTTTCAAGGCTTCAGTAACACCGTGGGCTCAGAGCCCTGTGTCCTGGTCAGGGTAATGCTGGTGTTAACTACCCAGGGGAGAAATGGATGTGCTGAGACAGCTCCCTCATTCCCTTGGGCTGCAGGGACAAGGTGGAATGGCAGAGGATGTGCTGGCATCCTGGGACTCCTCTGGGTCTAAACATCTGCACTGAACATCAGGCGCATCTTCAAACAGCCCAAGGACGGAGCACCCAAATCTTCTGATGGAAGATGGATAGTTTTGGGCTGGTAACTCAGTCCAGCCTCCAGTTCAGAGGGGAAGCTCCCTGTGAACAACAGCCTTTGGACAGCCAGGAAGCCTTCACCCATCTATCTGTCCCAATATTCAGCTGTAACCTTTAGCTGCAGTTCCCATCACCTCAGCCACAAGTGCAGCCTCCAAGGGAAGGCTCCAGCAGAGTCTTCATGGGGACCTGTGGCACTGTTTTCATGGAAAGCTGAGAGCAGCTGTTCAGTAATCCCTGCCTTGCACACAGAACATGCTGCTCTGCTTTGGGTTTCATTAACAGAAGCTTTAAAAAGAAAGAAAAAGGGTGGTGGAGGTCACAGGAGGGCTCTGACTCGTCTCCAGCTGTCTCACTGATGGCTGACAAGCCCTTGGCAGCTTCTGGAGGAGGGAAAACTCAGTGATGAGGAAGGGAAATCCCAGATTATTTCTTGACAAAGCAAATGAGGCTTCCTAAAAGGGTTAGTGAGTCTGTCTGGAGCAGCAGGCAGAGCAGGGCTGGGGTGGTTCCGGATTGTCAGCACCTCATGCTGCTTCCTGAACCACTCATTAATTCTCCTGCTATTTCTGCTTAAGCATATTTAGCACTCCAGGGAAGGTGGGCTGAGACTGTCCAAGAGGATTTGGGTTGAATCCCAGGAGAGATTTCCCCCATTTCTGGCTGCACGCCTCAGTTCATGACACTGGGGTTTTCAAAGGAGCTTCCCCACCAGATCTGGCTAAATGAGACATCCCCAGCATCCCCTCCTCTGGAAAACTCCTCCCCTCTGCCCTGTGAGAACTGCCCAGCTCAGGAGAAGGGCACAGTGAGCCCAGCACTGAGGCCAGGGGGTCGTGCTCACAGCCAAGGGTGGCCTGGAGCAGTGGGGTCAGCCATGGGATGGAGAGCTGCACTTGCCAAGGACACCAAGCAAATGTTCAAAGGACTTGCTAGGAAAAAAAAAAACAAACAAAAAACCCCATGGGCTCACATAAAACACAGCAAGATGTCTGAGCAACAGAAGGAATTCATAGGATGCTGACAATAAAGCTCTTTGCAATCTGGTGTCAAATTTATTTTCAGAAGTGTTGTGGCTCCACACTGTTGCTGACCCCAGTCTCTGTCAGGGCCTAACTCCAGCAGCAGGGATCCCACTTATCTCTAGCTTAGAAGCTGGGTCTTGTAACCTAAGTCTACAAGTACTTCATTTGAAGTTTACTACCAACATGCAACTTTGCTGCTGCTGTTCTTGATTTAATTGATTTAGCTGATTTAATTTCTCTCTAAGCAGCTAACCCTGAGGCCTGCTGAATCACTAAATTCCCCCAAACCAGCTTACTCAGAAGTGAGTAAGAAACTCGAATACAAAATTGGGAAGTGCTTTTCCACAAAAATATTGGGAGACAGGGGACACCTACCATGCCATCGTCCTCGTCCCGTGGGGAATAGGTGAGTGTGCTGGAGGAGGATGGGGTCCGGCGGTGCTGCTTAAAAGTATTGGTCCCGTCAGCTTGGAGGGGAATCAAAGAAAGAAAAACAGGCATTTAGGCTCCTCAGAAACATTTCCAAACTGTGGGTCAGCCTCTGCAGCTGTAAGAGGTCCTCAGAAAAGGAAAAGACTCGGGATTGTCCAACTCCAGTTCGTGACTGGCCATACCAGCACAGGTGGAACAACCCTGATCTCTGAGAGCTTGCCCAGAAAAGAGCACAGGGGATATTCTGTCAGGTCCACAGGTTAAAAGCACTATTAAAAGAAAACTTTATACTCCCACATATCTCAGTCACCAAAAAAAGCTGCTCAGATCCATGAAGGTCTGGATCTTCTTGCAGCACAAGGGAGGCACGGTACATTAAATACGAGACATTTGTACAGAGATCACGTTACTGACTCATGTAAAAGTTTGGCTGTAAATATTCAGGAGTCCAAAACCATCTAGAGTCCAGGCCAAATCTAATCCAAACATCTTCCTCAGGCACATGTTAATTTCCTGATCTAAATCAGTGTCAAGTCTTCTTGTCTCTACTAAAGGAAGGATATTTTTATTCCAAAATGAAAACAGATCTCTTCCTACATTCACCCCACGTGTCAGGCCTCAGGCTTCCCTCACCTGCTGAGCTTTGAGGAGCAAGGCACAGGAATTCTAAATGAGTAGAGGCATTTGCATCCTCTCCCATATGAGCTAAAAATGGCCATGGGGGTTTCACCAAAGCTCCAGAGTGACTCACAGTCAGGCACAGGAGAGAAGAAGGAATTTTCAGTGCTGGTGATGATTGTCACAGGGATCAGTAAGATTTAGTGCTGAGCTCGGTATCAAACCCTGTTGTACAATCCTAATTTCAACAGCAGCTTCCCAGTGGTGCTGTTCAGTTTGCCTAAGGGGAGACAATTCCTGTGCCTGCTCATTTCCTTCATGTCTGGACACGGGGGCTGCAGAGCACTAAAACCAGCCCCTGGCTAATGAACACAGTGATTCCCCCAGCAGCTTTATGATTTGTAGAACAACAACAACAACAACCACCCTGGAATCACCCACGGTGCTTTGGGGAGATGCTCCAAGCATGAAATACTCACCCTTTGTGATGGTTGTCACAGCAGAGTAGGCTGGTCCAAAAGTTGTTTCCATTCTTGTCTGAAACATCGCAAAAATGAAGGTCAGGGCAATATAAAGGCTTCAGATCTTTCCTGAACCGGTGAAAAAAAATGTACACACATATTCCTAACTTTTATCTGTGAATGTTGAGAATTTTAAGAGGCAAGAAAATACCCTATCTCAGAAGGCATCTAGTCCCTGTGCTCTGCCACCAGCAGTGACCTTACCCCGTTAGTGTTTTCTGAAGGAGTGATGTTTGTTGTGCCACTGGAGAATCGATTGTAGCGAGCGTTCTTGTTTGAGCTCATAATCTAGGCCAGCATCTGTTAGTCATGGGAGGCTTGCTCTGTGGAAGAAGGGAGACAGAAAGGGAGTTAGGTTTGTTGTATGTATTTTCCTGTGCTCAGAGAACACTCTCCTGCAGCACTAAGCATTTACCTAAACTCACATAAACCTGGATTTTCAGGAGGAAGAGGCAAGGAGAAAGTCAGATTCCTTTGAGTCATCCCAGGATGAGAGTTCAGCATTTTCTAAGAATATTATCTTTTAAAAGGGGGCTCATTTCTCTTTTTCCATGGATTTTCACTAAGCTCAAGTTTGCAAAGTCAAGAATTCCACAACAATAACCTGCATAAACACCTGCAGTTGGCTTCCACACTCCTGCTGCTCCCACTTCCAGCTGCTGGGAGGTGAAGTGTCTCAGGGGTTTCTAGCAGTTGGTTTTCCCTGGTCTGGAGGTGACAAGTCCTAAATCTCCAAGCTCCTTACAAAAACACCACTGTGATTTCTCCACTTTACAGAAAGGGAAACGGAGGCTCCAAGAGAGAGAGGGTCCCACCATGTAGCTGTGACTGGGGACTTGTCCAGGGATTGCCACCTCCCTGGAGAGCCCTGGCACAAGGCTGCCTGCACACAGGGCTGGGCACATCCTGCACTTGCATTTTAAACACTGCAAAGGTGACACTCGAGCTGTCCTTGACCAAGGCTCTGCTCAGGGCCTGACACAGCACTTCCTAGTGCTCCCTGCAGCTCTGGATCCAACAGCTGTCAGGCAGCCAGAAACAGCAGCAGCAGAATCCAGGGGATTGCTACTCAGGACTAAACTCTCAGAAGAAGCTACAGTCTAAAACAAAAACAAAAAAAACCCACAAAAATTCCAATGAAAAACCAAACAAACAAACTGCGAAGCCAAACCCGAAACCATCTTAAAACCAGGGATCTGGATAATGTTTTCCACACATGTGACAGCACTGTCCTGGCTCTTTGCAAATGCCAGATCCCTGAGGAGATGCTGAGCAGAGTTGCTGGAGTTCTCTCAAAAGCAGCAGGACTGAAGCAGTGTTGTGCTGCTGCGTCAGGGAGACCTGCCGAGTTTAAAGCTGGGCTCCAGCAAGCCAGAAGTTTGGCTGTGGCCATCAGATCCTTTTATTCCTGCCAGTGTTGCTTAGGGCACAGAGATTAGAGGGAACTGGGAGGGTGGGTAGTGGGAGAGGACAGGCAAAGCTTTTGGGTAACACTGGCCGTGGCCCCATGAGGTCTGAACCCCACCCAGCCTCTCACCCTCTGGCAGCCTTGGACAAACCCCTGGAGCTCTGGGTTTCCTCCCAGCAAAAATTCACCTCTTCTGCACAGCATTTCTGCACTACAAAGCCTGGAGATCAAAGAGTCAAAAAGGTCTGCAGCTGGGGTCTCCAGATGAGGCAGTGCTCATAAATAAAGCCAGGCCAAGTTCTTCTATGAGTGATGGCACAAACTGCCACATCTCCTGGGGTCTCATGTCTCAAGGCTGCATTATCTCATCCTTAATCATCACATGCATGTATCCCTAAATTTCCCCTCTCCATAGGTTCCCTATGAGTAACAATGCAGCTAAGCTCTGGTCATTTTCACTAAAGTAGAAATAGAGGGACTCACTTTTCAGAGATATGAATCCATGATTCCTTCTTCAGAGAACCTCAGCAACATCTACCCACACAGCCCTCATCCTGCACTGCTCAAAGCCAAGAGCAGGGATATGCTCCCACCTCCCCAGCCCTGTCAGCGTTAAGGGAACCTCACATATAAAATACTCCTACTGGGTTTTAGGGCAAACAATCATTCCCAGATGGAAAGGGAGGAAGCCCATCCTAATGGTGGATCGTGGGCTGTCTGGAGACTCATACAGAAGCTTCACTCCCTTCTCATTTTCAGGGTATGTATCACCTTTAAATGTAACAGATGGTGCCTTGAGCGATGGGAAAGCACTCAGAGACAGGGAAAACCAAAAATGGGGATAACTAACAGCTTGAGGAGCTCTGGAATATCCTCAAACGTTGGATCAGACGTGCAACAAGCAGTGACTGCAGGCACCTGAGCCACTACAGTGACCCCTGCAGCACCTGCCTGGGAACTTCCCAGGGATAATCCAGGCCATGGAAAAGTGTCCCGTGACAGGCACTAAGGAAGCATCTCCAGTCTCACCCTGCCCCAAAATCCCACTGGAACAGGTGCAACAGAGCTTGGATAAATCCAAAGTGAGGAAGAGAACGGGGATTTTCCACTGATTGTTTATAAGCATGGCCTGGGCTCCACAGCCTGGCTGAGCAACCCACCTGCAAGCAGCAGCAGGGACCTGCTCTGCCTGCTCTGAACACAGCAGAGGAATGTCAGCAATGGCAAAAATGCTGAGTGGAATATCAGCCAGGCTGCAGAACACCAGCAGCCACGGGAATATCTGATTTCAGCCCAAACCTCTGCACCCACCACAGGCAGGAGCATTTCAGCAGAGCAGACACCTCCCCAGAGCACTGTCTGACAGCTCCTCACATCTTCCAAGAGGTACCGAGAAAGGCCTTTTCCAACTGATATCAGGCAAGTTAAAAGGAGGCAGAAAAGAGCTGATGCTGTCAATAATAATATCAGATTCCTACAGCACTTGCAAAAACCTCTGCCAGATTCCTGCACCTTTGCTTGGCACCTGAACCCTGCCAGCTCCACTGTGCTGTGCTCCCAGGCCTGGAGCATGAGTGTCCCTCCTGGGGATCCCAGCCTGTGACCCAGATTCTCCTTGCCTGCAGTTAATTTTTCTAATACTTTTTTATTTTTTTAACATGCAACCTCAGTGTTTTTTACAGTAAACAAAGAGGGGAAAAAAAAATCTACCCTGGAAAGGAAGCAGTGGGGACCCGCTGTCCAGTAAATCCCACGGCTGATCGTAACCAGATGCGAGGGAGGGGAAGGGATGAGTTTCAGCATTTGCACACCATGGGGATCAACTCAGGCTTTTGAGACTCAGTGAGAAGGAAAGCCTTAAAATCCTACTGTAGTAATCCAGGCAAGGAAAAACCCAACCACCAGTAGCTGCAGAGGCAGCTGGGGGAAGCAGTGCTCTTCCTCCCTGCTGCTGAGGGGAGATCCACTGGGATCAGCCATGGATCTGCTGCCAACACTGCCAACCACACAAAGCAGGGAGGAGAATCACCTCTGGGACCAGTGGCCTGGCTAATCATAGAATCCTGGGATGGTTTGGGTTGGAAGGGACATTAAAGGTCACTCAGTTCCACCCCCTGCCATGGGCAGGGAAGCACTGGCCATGCTGAGGAGGGGTCTGGGGGCATCTGCCTTCGCCCCAGAGCACACACAGTTATTCCCAATACTCAGCAGAAGATCCTTACAACCAAGCACAAAGGCCAAGGCTTTGAAGGGGGGACTGGCAGCTGCAATGTCCCAGTGTCTCCCTGCCAAGACACCAGCAAGAGCCTCCTTCGTCTTATGCAACCGCCAGCCCGTGACGCTCAGCGTGTCCTACATCTGCTGGGTCTTCTTCCCCCCCCTTCCTCTCTCCATTGAAGCCTTCTCCAAGGTTATTCACCCCCAAGGAAACCACTGGAGCAGCAAAATCATCCACAGCAGGAGTGTTTGCCAGCGGGAAAGACAGGCACGGGTTATCCCGCTCGGGCTGGAACAGCCCCTGGGTGACGTGAACTTCCTTATTTCCCAGCCTGGGTATTGATGGCATAAGAGCTTCTGTTTCTCTTACAACATCACAGTCAGGACTACAAGGGTTTCACACCCTGGAGAGTACTGGCACATCCCCAGGGAAACACTCTGAGGAAAGCTCCCACAGCCCAGCTCCACGGGACACGGGGAAGGCACAGGGGTGGTGAGAGCAGGGGTGGGTTTGGGGGCTACACCCCTACTTTCTTATCCATATCCCAAGCTCTCACACATCCAGGGCTCCTCTGGGGGAGGTCACAGGGCCAGTATATCCAGCCCAGTTGGGGCAGGTTGTCCACCTTGTCCTTTAGGACCAAGGTGTGGCCCACGCATTCTCTGAACTGGTTCTTAGTGGCCCAAACCAGCAAGGGAACATCTCAAATCCCAGAGACAGCCTGGGGACAGTCACACCAGCTTCCCTGGTACGTGTGGTGGAAATAGCACCCAAAAGAACCTGTGAGCTGCACTAACAAGGCTTAAAGAACACGGTTACCTGCTCTAGGTGACCCTGCCTTGGCAGGGAGTTGGAGTAGATGGTGTCCAGAGGTCCCTTCCAACTCTAATTAACTATTCTGTGACTACCAGCACCTCACGGTGACATGGACTATCAGCATCTGGTCTGACTCGTAAAACACAGGCCTCAGAATGCTGAGCTACCCCAGATCCATGAGACAGACACCTCTCAAGTCACCAGACATGAAAGCAGAGGGTGGAGCCCAGTGGTCACTCCTCAGGTTAGGGAAGGCTAAGCCAGGGTTCCCTCAGAACCACTGCTGAGCCAGCTTGTTCCAGGTCACAGGTGAAGATGTTGAACCCAAGCAAGCAGTGGAATCACCACCAGAGTGGTGGGAAAACATCAGGCAAACGGATGGTAGAAAGTGGTCAGGTTCCAGCACCAATTTTGGAACAGGTTGCCAGAGAAGCTGTGGCTGCCTCATCCTTGGAAGTGTCCAGGGCCAGGGTGGACGGGGCTTGGAGCAACCTGAGACAGTGGAAGGTGTCCCTGCCCATGGCAAGGGGTGGAATGAGATGAGCTTTAAGGTCCTTCCAACCCCAACCATTCCAGGATTCCATGACTCCCATAACTGCTGAAGACAGAACTGATGCTCTGACCCAGCAGGACATTTCTTACTCTTTGGGAGGCCTCTCCAGGGCCAGGATTGTATGTCAGGATGTGCAGTCAGTGCTAGAAGGGCATAAAACACGAGCAGAAGTTCAGCCTTACTGACAGAACGTGGCACCTCCTGCGTGTTGGGTTCTGTGGAACAGCCTTTGTATCGTTCAGAAGTTTCTCTTGTAAGTCACACAAACTTTCCTGAGACCAAAACGGTACTGAGCCTGTCATCAATAAAAATAAACCTGATCTTTTTAATTGCTGCTGCTTTTACCAGCGCTTCCACCGACTGCAGGGCTGCGAGGGCACATTCAACAGCTGCTTGAACGTGGCCAAGCCTTGGAGCAAAGGGGGTTCAGGATGGGAAATGATGTCATGTGCTGCTTTTCCTAATGGATGACTCCTCAGGATAGATTTTTTTGTAATACTTCACGTTAAAACCTGAAGCAGTAACTTTCCAATGTGCCCATAATTGGATCAAAAGTGATCGCTCTGGTGGAACAAAGCACCTCATTTTTTCCCCCCTCCCCCCCAAAAAATGAAGTTAAAAGGAAGAACAGAGGCTAATGTTCAATATTGTTCCATGACACAAAAGCTACATTTGAAGCTTTATTTCCATTTCTGGTACCCTGGAAGCACCCACCTACTACAGCATTTTTGTTATGCAGACCAGGGCTCGGTAGTTCTGACCCCTCCAACCGAAATTGCCGTGTCTGGGCTCAGCAGCTGCACAGCCACTGCTGGGCAGCCAGGCTGGCAGGAACAGGCACGTCCAGAGCTCCTCCACACAAAGACTGGAATCAAAAGGTGCTTTAAAAACTTGGCCCTAACACTGCAGCTCCGTGTTGTGCCGTTCACAGCTTGTGCTCTTCCACATCCTCCCTCAAAGAACAGGCCCACTCAGACACCAGCACGTTGTTAAACTGGGCATTTGGTTGAGGAAGAAGAATAAAACCCCAACTAAGCTGCCAAACCAACAACATCCTACCCCTGCAAGGTAAAAATCTCAGTCCTGCTGCAGTTCCTTGGGAGGAAATGGTCATCTCTGTGCAAGGCAGATCTTGGTAAGAATTATCAGGCTTTAAAGGCTGAGAATAGTCACTTACACCACTCACACCACAATTGGTGCTCACTGCTGCTCCCCAGCCTTGCTTGACAGAGGGACCAAGTGGCTGCCAAGACCCCACAAAGGGTCCTGTGGGCTGGCTCAGGCCCTGCTGCTGCAAACCTGGTCGATAGAGGGGCTTGCAACTCATCTAAAAAGCCTCTAAGACACGGCAGGTCAGCAGCAAAGCCTGGGGTATGGAGAAATTCAGCCTCTGTTCTCCCAAGGGAGCCAGAAGAATGTTTGTCTCACCTGGATCCTCCTCTCCTGCAGCCCTGCTAGACCCAAGGCAACCACAGCTCCTCCTCTCCTTCAGTCCTTGATTCCTGTGCCACCACTGAGGCCTTTTCCAGCTGCTTTGCCTTACTGGCTGCACTGCACTCCTCTGGAAAGCTGTAACCACCCCATCACATTATGGGATTCTTCCAGATTAAAGTCATAAGAAACCTGAGCCCATAAACATGAATCAAAAAGCACAAAGTATCACTTCCACCCCCTGTTCCCCCCCCAACATCCTCCAAAGCTTTGAAACTCCATGACACACTCTTGCCCTCTGGGTGCAATTGGAGCACTTCAAAGATCAGGCTGAAACGCATCAGCACCTTCACAAAGAAAAATAACTCGGCAAATTCCAGTTACCTGCTCTTCTTTTGTACAGTTGCCTTGGACTTTGTCACTGAGAACAAGCAGGAGGCACAACATAGACACCTACACTCCCTGATCAAACTGTGACCCTCAGAGAAACAAGTGCTGAATCCTGGATTCCAAAAGGAATGAGTGGCTGGGGACACTTCCACCATGGCAAATCTATGGACAGCTTTGAGCCAGCACCACTGTTCAGGGTCCCACAGCCCCCAAACCCCACGGTGACTTAGGATACAAAGGGGAGGCACCTGGACACAGCCTCTCCCCACAAACTTGGCTTCCGTGCTCACAGCTCTGCCCGAGGAACACCGAGGACCTCCCAGCCCTGAAACCACCAGGAACAGCCCCGGAACACACTCGCTGAGCTGCTGCAATCAAGAGTTCCACGTCCTCGCAAAGGTCACTCTGCAGGATCACCAAACCAGACCTGGACAGGCCACAGGTACCCACTTCCAAACCGGTGCTGGATCCCAGGTCTCCGCTAAGGGATGGAAACATTCCCTCCCTCCCTGCAGTGATGGCTAAGGCAGAGTGGCTTCCCAGGGCCCCCCAAGGCCCGGAGCAAACAGCTCTGCTCGGGGGACACTCACCCTCGGCCATCCCGGAGCGGAGAGCCCGGCCAGGCGCCTCCGTGCCCAGATCCCGAGCTGTGCACGGGCCCTTCCCGGCCCTCCCGCTATCTGCCTGCGTGTGTGCATCGCTCCCCGGTGATGTAAACACAAAGGCATGCGGAGCAGTGGGCGAGATGTAAATCCAGCTGGAAAATCCCACGGCTCAGCCAATCTCCAGGCTGCCTCCCAGCTTTGCCCCGGCTGCTCCGGGAATGCTCCCGGTTCAATTAGTGCAGGAAAAACAACCCTCTCTGAGCGCACACGGATCTATTCCCCCCAATCCGAGAAAGCTCCAGGGACAGGACAGTCCATCGCTCGCTTTAAGGGCAGTTTGGTTTCCTCTCCCTCTTTAGATAGTTCCCAAACTGTTCAGAATTCTGAATATCAAACAGCAACGCGGTCTCTGCTTGGAGATACAATCCAGGGGAATCCTGTTAACTGAGAGCCACCACAGAGGCTGAGCTGGGGAGCAGGACTCACCCAAAATACAGGCACTGACAGTGGGGGACTCCTACTGCCAAGACACCCACCCCCCAGCTGAGGGTCTCCCAGGAGCAGGACTGCCCCACTTCAACCCCCAGAACACCTCATTAAAAGCTGATGAAACTCTGATGAAACTCTGAGCTTGGGTTGTGCTAAAGGCAGAGCAGGAGAACCCTAAATGTGTAATTTGGGTGCTGCTGCGGGGACTTGCTGAGCTCCAAAGAAGGGTGACACGTACCCCTGTGAGCAACCAGCCACCTCCTTCCTTGTGCCAGCTGCCACTACATCCCCTGATCCAACCCATGGATGAGGGGATGTGCCAGGGTGACCCTCACCATGCCCACGGCAAGGACTCACAGCAGGGAAGGGCCAACAAAGGGAATACGAATCGGGAGGGATGAGTTCTGACAGGCTGAACCTGCCCACGGAACCCAAGTGCTGAGGTAGTGAAACCACAGAGGATTTCTCTCCAGTGCCTTTCTCCCGGTGCAGCTGGGCTTGGCTGAGACAACCTGTGAGACAGGTACGGCCACACCCCAGGAAATCCCACAGTCAGGGCTTGGAAGGTCCCACGGAAGAGGGGAAGGCTCAGCCCACGAGGTGACCGATGGCTGAACCCCAACCGAGGCTACAGAGCGCTCAGCACGGCTCAGGGCCAGCCCCAGTGCTGCTCAGCAGCTGCTCCTGGCAGGGCAGAGCTGGCTCCAGCTCCAGCTCCAGCTCTCTGGGGTGCTCAGTGACACCCCAGAGCCCGGGGGGGACCCTGCGGCTCCGGCAGCCTCGGGATTGTGGAGCCCCAGGAAGGGAATGTTTGCCTGCACAAAAGTTCCAGCCAGGGGGCACAAACTTCCAAGTGCTGCTCCACTCGTGGCTTAAGGCCCTTGAAGGCTGTGCTGCCACAGGAACAGGCAGGTGTGGGCCAAGGATCCCTCGGATCAGGGAACCGAACTGCCTGGAAACTATGGATTGGGGTTTCCCCCTTGGGTTCAATCAATATCCTGAAAATTCCTGTTGGGCTGTTAACCAGTGAAGTGTCCTGACAGCATATTCCACTTTGGCTCAGGCTTCCCAAAGCCAGTGGGTAAAACTGAACCTCCCTCGGGGTGAAAGAAACGGTCCTTCCCTCGGGGAAATCTCACCTGCACACGAATCAAACCCCAACCTTAGGAAATCCCAAATTTCCCTCGTCAGGGTAGGTTCAGGTTGGACATCAGGAAGAATTTCTCCATGGAAAGGGCTGTCAGGCATTGGAAGGGGCTGCCCAGGGAGGTGGTGGAGTCCCCACCCCTGGAGGTGTCCAAGGAAGGACTGACTGGATGTGGCACTCTGGGCTGGGGCACAAGGTGGGGATCAGGCACAGGGTGGACTCCATGGGCTTTTCCAACCTCAGTGATTCTGGGAGTCTGTGATCTCGCTACTTTTGCTCAGCCAGGGCTTTCTAGAACCATCCTTCAGCCCACCAGCTGAAATCCTGGCACACTCAGACCACAATGCAGCAGCTGCTTAGAGGAACCCAACAGCTCTGTCCAGGCTGAGAACACACTGCGAGGAGGGAAACGCACAGGGAGGCAAAATTAGAGCACTGGGATTGAAACAAAGTCAAAGCAACTCTGACAAAGTGGAAAAAATAACTGCCAGGCTAAAGTTCTTAACACAGCCTGGTCCTGGCAGGGACACCAGCCCGGACACACCAAACCTGGGTAACTCCCGCCCCAGCTCCTCTCACACTCAGCGAGCCCCCGGCAGCATCTCAGCCCTCGTCTTTGACCCCACAGGGCTCTAAAGCATCCGAACCCAGAGGGAAGCCCACTCTGGGCTGCCGCGCACAGCCAGGCTCCAGCGGGAGCAGGGGCAGTGCCTGTCACCGGGAGCGGGACCCGCAGCACCCCCGGCACGGGAACAAAACAACCCCCGTGCCCGACCCCAAACAGCCACCCCCTGAACGGGAGAGCACCGCCAGGGCAGGGAGCAGAGGCAGCCACACGGGACGGGGTCGGGCAAGGGACGGGGCGGAGAAGGGCAAAACTGGGCAGAAAAAGGCAAAACTGGGCAGAGCCTGCGACGAGACCCGGGAAACACACCGGGAGGGCAGGCGGGGCGGAGAGCAGGGCACGGGCGGGATCCACCGGCACCGAACAGCGCGGACACGACGCTGGAGCCCCTCCGAGCGCCCGCCCGGGCCCGCCGGCACCTCCGAACACACCGCCCGGGGCCGGCACCGAGCGGCGGGCACGGGGCAGCGCCGGGAGCCGCAGTGGGCACTCCCCGGCCGTTCCCCCCGCGGAGCCCGTCCCCCCCCCCCCGTCCCGCCGTACCTCGGAGCGGCGGCGGCGGCCGCAGCGCCGGTGCCCGGT
>JAWWES010000035.1:15151465-15171384 GCA_035583135.1 Lophotriccus pileatus | reverse complement strand
CCCGGTGCCGGCACATCGCGGCCGGGCCTGCTCCCCGCTGCCGCCCGGCCCGGAACCGCCGCGCGCGCCGCTCCTCGGGACTTGTAGTCCCGCGCGCCGCCCGCCGCCCGCGCGGTTGCAGCCACCCGCACTACAACTCCCGGCGGCCCCCGCGGCAACGGGCGCCCCGCGCTACAAGCGCCGTCGCCACTGGCTCGGCCCGGCCTCCCGCGGCAGCCAATCAGGGGGCGGCGACCACCGCCTCGGGCCACGCTGCGCCGCGCGCCGCCATTGGCGCGGGGGAGAGCGGCGGCCAATGAGCGACGAGAGGGGCGGGGCGGCGGTCACGCCAACGGCTGGCGATTGGGTGCGCCCATGGCGGCCTGACCAATGGCGGCGTAGGGGAGGTTATAAAGGCGGCGGCGGGGGCCATGCGGTCTCTTTCCACGCGGAGGTGCGGGCGGGGACGGGGCGAGTGAGGGCGGGCGGGGAGGGAAGGGAGCGGGGCCGGGAACGAGAACGGGCCGCTGATGATCCATATTGACCTTTCTGACACCTCGTCTGAGGGCGGCGGGCGGCCGCGGCCCCTGCTGAGCAGCCACGGCTGAGGCCCGCGGGAGCCGCGGCGCGGCCGGGCCGGGCGGTCGGGCCCCCCCTCACGCTCTGCCTTCTCCCCTCAGGGCTCGGCGGGAATCGGCGGCAACGCGGGATCTCCGTGCCCGGACCGCGGCTGCTCCCGGGGCTCGGAGCCGGTCAAAGGCGGGTGTGCTCTGCGGTAAGTGGAGAAATCGCGGGTGCTGCGCAACAGGGGGGTCAGAGCCGTTCTTAAAGCACAAAGATGCGGCTGCAGAATGGGCTGGAGAACAAGAAATCATGGACTTTCACTCTTCCACGTGGGTTAGCTCCAGGTAAATGCCCCGAGTACAATAGCGTGGGTAACTGAAGGCATTTACACGTTTAACTCCATGATGTGTGGATCGAGAATTTAAATCTTTATTCTTCTTAGCTGTGTGGAATATAACAACTTATTCCAGCAATTTTCTTGCCCCAGCCTCAGGTCAAGTCCAGCCTTGTCCTTAAACTCTTTGCTGCTGTACCAGTTTTTTAGCTTACAGGTTAATAAAGTTTTCAACTACTTGTTTGGCTTTTGTTTCTGTTATTCAGAAATTCCACGGGTGACACGTAAAACCACAGACCGACTTTAAATTTTATTTTTGGGCACCCCGTGGGACCAGGGGGTACTGAAATAAACGCAGTTCAGCCCAGCTCCCTTTCATTGGAATCTTGGGAGTCACTTAGGTTGGAAAAGGCCTTTAAGATCAAATCAGATCGTTCCCCCAGCACTGCCTGGGCCACCACTGACCCATGTCCCCAAGTGCCACATCCACGTGGCTTTTAAACTCCTCCAGGGATGGGGACTCCACAGCTTGCCAGAGCTGGACAAACCTTTTTTTTGGGAAATTTTCCCTAATATCCAACCTAAAGTGGGTCAATTTCCTCTGGTGGCTCAGCCATGTGGATCCAGATGGGTTCAAGGCAGGTGAACTATTGGAGTGCTCTGTGCTGCTGTGTTTGGACAATCAAAACACCGCTGTAGCCACGGCGATTATCAAAAAATTTTATTAACAGGAATGAACCGAAAGCTGTAAACAAGAGCCAGCAGAAATGAGAGCTGCAGGTGACACTGGATGCACCGAGCAATTAACACCGCATCGAACAGTTAACGCTGCACTGAGCAATTCCTGCAGCATCGCCTGGTGGCAGCAAAGGCCCGTGGAAAAATCCCAAATGGCCACGTGAGGAGGAGCTCTGGGGTCAGGCCACTGTGCAGGCACCGGGAGACCAGTCCTGCACTGGGAACTGGTGATGGGAGAGGTCAGAGCTCAGGTCTGACACCACAAACACAGCTGTGAGGGCTCTGCTCTGGCAGAGTTTGCTCCCCACAGGCAGGTTGGAAATGCTCCAAAGGGAAACGTGAACATCTTCACTTATAGGGGGGTTTAATTGGTTTTGGTCCCACAGTGAGCAAGAAGTGACCAGTTCTCAGCTTTGTCTCCCAGAAAGTGAGATGCCAATCTGAGAGGGAAAGCAGCAGCCTAAGGTAGGAATGCTAATCCATTAGTATTTCTAATCCATTAGGAATCCTGATGGGAAATTTTGCCTTTAGGTAGGCTCTCTGTCACCTCGGGGTGGAGCTGCTGCTGCTCCCAGGGCAGGATGAGGAAACAGGCACAGCTCAGGGCTCAGAGCTGCCTGGCTGTTCCTGCCCCACACAAAACCTAATCCCTGGGACCCAGGAAGCTCAGGGACTCTCTGAAATCCCACTCTTTTCCTCAGGCAGCAGGTGAATGCTGCAGAGCCCAAAAAAAGCCAAAAAACTAGGAAGAAAATGCTCTGTTCTCAGTGGGTTCATTTCAGGACCCTTTTTCACCCTGTGGAGCTGTAGCTGCTCGTGTTGCTGCAGCTCAGAGAGGAGCTTGGAGGCTCCTTGTGCCCGTCAGGAAGGGGGTGCTGGAGTCAAAATTCCAAGCAAAACGAGGGGCAGGGCTGTCTGAGCCAGCTGCTGGGGGGGCTGGTGGTGGCTGGAGGGGAAAGGATGAGTTAGTTTCTTTCATGTGAAGCGGCCCACGAGGCTCAGCCCAGCGGGCACCTGCTGATGTGTGCGTGGAGTTTCCAAAGGGAAAAACTGCCAAAGGCCAAACACTTCATCCAGATTCAGATTTGTACTTAGAAGTGCAGCTTGACAAAAAAACAGCCAAAAGCCTAACACAGACCAAAGGGGTGAGGAGGCCCTTGAAGAGAGCTGGCAGGAGTCTGCAGCCTGTAAAATCCCTGCCTGCAGCTTCCCCCCAGCTCTCTGCAGCGAAAAGAAAGAGCTGCCCAGGAGAACTTTGAAGATATCAAAGCGTTGTTGCATCTCAAAACGCCATTACACTTACAGGAAGGTATTTAGAATAAGCTGCAGTACATTAGATTTCTTCTCAATTAAAGGACTAGAAACGGCGGAAGGAGGAGAACCAAAGCCTTTCCCGAAGGGATAAACGTTCAGGAATCTCTGTACACAGCCAGGTGTGCAGGAGTTCATCCAGACAGCCAGCCAGGCTCTGTGTTTGCAGGGAACAGGAGAATCCCTCACCCTTGGAGCCCTTCCCAAAAAGCCTCCTCCCAGCCACCCTCCCGCCGCGGCGGGACAGAGCCGATGGCTGCGGTGGGGCTGCAGCATCATCCCGGGGAGCTGCTCCTGCTGCTGCTCCCACGGCCCAGCTCACCTTGGGGGCGGACACAGACACACAGACGGACAGACAGACATGCACACACTGCCCGCGGGGAGCGCGGCACGGCCACAGTCTCTGTACAGGCGCGGCGGCGCGTTAGGACCGGCAGCAGCCCGAGCCCCGCACCTCCTTCTTCACGTAGTCGTGGAGCTTGAATTTGGGCTCGTTGGGCAGCTTCATGGACCTGTGCTTCAGCTCCCTGTGGGAAGGGGAAACACGGTTTCTTCTGGGAGAAAGGATCTGTCTGGAAGAAGCTGGAGAGGGACTTTGGACGAGGGCCTGGAGGGACAGGACAAGGGCGAATTGCTTCCCAGTGCCAGAGGGCAGGGTTAGATGGGATATAGGGTGGTGAGGCCCTGGCACAGGTTGCCAGAGAAGCTGTGGCTGCCCCATCCCTGGGAGTGTCCAAGGCCAGGTTGGACAGGGCTTGGAGCAACCTGGGCTGGTGGAAGGTGTCCCTGCCCATGGCAGGGGGTGGAATGAGATGAGCTTTAAGGTCCCTTCCAACCCAAACCATTCCAGGATTCTGATCCCAAGCTGGCTGAACTCGACTTGGCCTGGACACTTTGCTAAAGCTCCCCCTGATGAGACATTTCATATCTCATATGAGGAGGCAAGTTCTTGGCAGCACAAGGGCTGAAGGTGGGACGTGGGGCATGAAGAGGTGGGTGCCAGGCATTATCCCAACAGCTGCTGTGTCCCTGCAGGAGGTGCCCAGCACAGCTGCTGCTCCAGTCACTTACTTTGCGATGGCTGTGAATGCCAACTCCACGTTGAGGCCGCTTTTTGCGCTGGTCTCCATGAAGGGCACCCCGTACTCCTGTGGGACGAGACACAGCAGCACCAGGAATGTCACCTGGATGCTCCCAGGGGCTCCAGGCTCTGGTTGGTGTCAGTGCCTGCCTAGGGAGCTCATACCCTCCCACAGTGGGCAGGGAAAACTGAGCCAGGGTCACAGCTCAGGTAACTTGGAGAATAACTTTTGAGGATAAAGAAACAAGAAATGTTAGTGGAAGCTTAGAGAAAGAAGATGAGGAGGAAGGGGAGAGCACAACGAGGGAAGGAAAGCAAAGTGCTCCCAGGCACATTTTGGGTCAGACTGGTCTCCAGGTGACCATTTCCTGGTGCACATCCTCAGGTACCTCACCTACCTTGGCAAGTTTCTCTCCATCTTCCCTTTTCACCACTCTGTCCTGGGCTGAATCCACCTGCAGTGGGAACGGCAAAGAGCAATTTGGGATGATCTGGAAGGTCACCAGTAGGTAACCTCCACATCCCCTTGTGCCCTGCCAGGCTCCCCTGCCCGTGGCTCCACCGTGGGAGGAAGGGGAGGCTCTGGCAAAGTGGGGCCGGGCTCACCTTATTTCCCAGCAACATGAGGACCACGTCCTGCTGTGCGTATTCGTGGATCTCTGTCAGCCAAGCCTGGAGGGAGACAGCCAGAGAGAGGGGTTGGCAACGGGCCCAGGGGGAGGAGGAGGAGGAGAAGGGGGAGCTGCCCCAGCCCTGGGCATGGACACCCTCTGTGGGAAATGCTGCCATCCTGAGCGATGCCGGGGATGTTCTGTGGATGAGCCTCTAGACAAGCAGTGCCCCGGGTGGCACTGAGGGACATGCTGTGCCGAGCAAGCCCAGCACCTGCTCTGGCTGCTACCACACCCCCATTTCTGAGCCTTTTGACCCCAATAAGCCTCCTTTTCGAGGGTAAGGCCAAGGGTTGGCTCTGGGACGTGCCCTGTGCCCGTGTCCTGCATGCTGAGCTGCCCCCGTGCCGAGCACACTCATCCCAGCAGGCCCCTGAACCTGCCTCCCTGAGCCATGGGGTGGCTTCTCTGCCTTCTAATCTACCCTAATCTAATCAAAGCTGCCCTAACTCCCCGTAATCCCTGACCCTGCGGTGTGAACAGCTGCTCACAGCCCTCTCCCTGCCAGCTTTGGCACTGAGGAGGGGGGCAATGAGGTCCCCAATCCCAGCTGGTTGGGACCCAAGGGGCAGAGGGGAACGAGGGAGCAGCTTGCTGGGGAAAGCTGTCAATGCTCAGCTACTGCAGCAAGCTCTGTGCCAGTGTTGTAATTACCCAGGTTAATTGAACAGAGCAATGAATCCATCACCCCTTCTATTTGCTGTGAGAGGGAAAACCTTCTGCACCTGTGCCCTACCTGTCCTTGCAAGTGCTCAGAATTCACTGAAGCCCTTCTGTAAGTGACCACAGGTCCCACCTCCATCACACCCCTCCTGCAGGTACTCCCTTCCCTGGGCTGACCAGCCCGGCAGGAGGGGCCGAGGGCGCTGCCATACCTGGATGTTGTCGAAGGATGCTTTGTTGGTGACGTCGTAGAGCAGGAGCAGAGCTGTGGAGAGAGGGATGGGGCATCAGTGCTGGCTCAGAGCGTGCTCTGCACTGCTGCCCGTGGCAGGTCACCCCTGGGGACGGGAGGTCCCTGCTGGGAAATGTAAAACACTAAAATCCGACACCTCACACCGCTGGTGTTTGCACCTTGACACAGAGAGCCTCCTCCATCCTTGGCGGCTGCTTCCCACAGGAAACCTGCTCCAGTGATTCCCAGCTCACCTGGCCTGCAGTGGCAGCTCCAGGGGCTCCCCCAAAAGCAGAGGTGGCCGTGCTTACCGTGGGCATCCCGGTAGTAGGCGTGGGTGACGCTGCGGAAGCGCTCCTGCCCGGCCGTGTCCCAGATCTGGAAAGCAGGTGGGAGCAGAGGGATCAGATGTGACCAAGACCCACCTAAACCAGCCCAAACAGCACGGTGCAACCCCAGGAAGCTTCTCCAGCTTTTGCTTCCAGGGATGTCAATGGGAAAAACGACCAGAGCAATAAATACGGAAGCAGCACCTCCCCACTTCTCAGCGCGGGGACACGGCGGAGCGTGGCCACGGGCTCCTGACACAGCCCTTAATCGGGAAATCCATGGATCAGATGGATGCATGGGGACTTGCTAATGTGATTTATCAGTCTTTAACGCAGCAGGAGGTTTGCAGAGTGCCACGCTGCTGCTGGGGAGGATCCATGCTAATGGTGTTACCGAGCTCCGGGCAAACGGTCAGGTCTCGGGGGGCTGGAGCAGCTCTGGATACAAAACCTACATTTCCCAAGGGCTGGATGCTGGCTGAGCCAGGGAACGTGGATCCCTTCAAGGATCACCATCCTTTGGCTCTGCCAAAGCAGGAGCTGCCTGGAAAAGCTGAGCAAACCCCACAGGTGCTGCTCCAGTTTCAGCGGCTCCAGCTGCAGTCAGGGGGGCTCCTCTGCCAAGGCTTTGCCCAGCTCTGAACACCCGGGGGGTGAGGGAGCTGCTCCCAGGGCCACGGGACGTACCTGCAGCTTCACCTTCACCCCATCCACCGTCAGCACCTTGTTCTGAAAGAAAACAAAGGGTGGTGAGGGCTGAGCGTGGCTGTGGGACACCCAGGACCCCAGGGAGACACAAAAACACCTGGCCCCCATCCTGGGTAGCATTTCATCAAACCCTTGGGGTGATCCCTCTCCTGCTTTTTAAACTTGTACCCATCAGTCCCAATGCCTGCAGAGCCTTTTGCACCATGGCCCAGCCAGAGGTACCTCCCTGTTTCAGCACAAGCTGCATCTATTTGGGTACCTAAACCCTGGTGGTGCCGTGAGTGGCTCGGGCCGGAGACCTCTAGCCATAAATTAATGAGCACCGGCATCCCACCTGAACAGCCTTGAAAAGACAGAGCCAACCACTCCATGTCCAGACAGCAAATTAGAAATAACTCCTCCTCCTGCCTCTCATCCCTGTTTTTCTCCTGATTTCTCTCTCAGGTTTTTTTTTTTTTCCACGTTTTTCTCGGTTTTAGGAAAGGTGGAAAGGAGGAAGAGAGGGGCACACAGGGTTTTCCCCAGAACAACAGGATACTTTCTGCGGAAGGATGCTCTGGCAGAGTTGGGAGCAGCGTGGGGAGCCCACTGGTGTCCCTACAGGAGGCTGTGCTGGACAGCGAGGGCAGGGGACAGATCCTGACCGTGTCCCAGAGCAAGCACCAAGCCAGCGAGCCACACCAGGCTCTCCAAACACGAACCAAGCGCAATCCTACAGACCAGCGCTCCCAGGCGAAGGAGCAGAGATTAATTTGCCTGCCAGATGCCTAGAAATTAGCAGAGTAATCATTGGAACGTGCTGGAAAGGCGGCCAAGGAACTGCGCACCAGCGGTTCCGATCCGTCCGAGATCCGTCCCTGCACATCCCACCCTGCTCGGCACCAAGGACAGGCCCCTCGGGACGCTGGTGCTCGGCCTCACCCCACCAGGGCAGCGCTGGGGAGGCTCTTCACTGCTGGTTTTAATGAGGGCACAGGGAGCACCTCGTTTCCTGCACGCCCACACTCGGATCCGGGCGAGGAGGAGAGGGCAGGAGGAGCCGGAGCGCTGCATCCACCGTCTGCTCAGGCAGGCGCAGGGGAGACGGTCGAGGTTTATAAATACCTTCAAAGGCAGCGACTGAGACGGGGGAGCAAAGTGATTCACAGCCCAGGAGCGGTAAAAATAGGCAGCCAGGGTGTGGGGGAGCTGGAAAGTACTCGGGGAGCGGCTGGGGGCTCGGGGAGCTGGCTGGGGGCTCAGGACCCCCCAGACATGGAGCTGAGCCTTGCCCAGGATGGGAAGCCGGGACTGCTGAAGGCTGAAGCCCCGAGCATGGACCAGCTGAGCCAAAGCCACCTTGAAGCATCTGGTGAGCAGCCAAAAAAGCTGGAGCTCCAAAGCTGCCCTTCATGCATTGACCTGCGCTTCAGGAGTTAATTAACACGGAGCCGGCGGCAGCAGGAGTGACACTAATTACGACTGACCTACATTTTAGGGGGGGGAATGCTTAGACCTAATTAAAGTCTGCACATGGATCCAGGTGCTGCTGGACCAGACTGGGGAAAAAAAATTGATTTCCTGGGGTTTGGGTGTGGAACAGAGTGGGTTTCCAGGGCAAGGAGCTACAGAAATGCTCCTGCAGGCGGGAGACACAGCCAGAGCCATCCAGAGCATCACTTCTGCTGGCACCCCTGCCTGCATCCCAGAGACATTTGCCAAGGGAAACTGTGGCTGCCCCATCCCTGCAAGTGTCCCAGGCCTGGTTGGACGGGGCTTGGAGCAACCTGGGCTGGTGGAAGGTGTCCCTGCACATGGCAAGGGGTGGATTAAGGGCTCTTCCAACCCAAACCATTCCAGGATTCTGAGCCCCCTGCCTGCCCCAAGCATGAGGTGGCTGCAAAACACGGGTGAAGAAGCCAAGCAGAAGACAGGAGGAGCAGGATGGGAAAAGGCAGGAGCTGGGGTGGGAAGAGGCAGGAGCTGCCACCAGCAGTACAAACTGATGTGCTTCAGATGAGCCAGATGCTCAAGTCTCCCCCCAAACCACGGCTAAAAGACTTTCCAGCTTCCAATTACTATTATTTTTTTAAGGAGCTGCCTCAATTCCCTCCTGACAGCCTTTCCCAGGCACAGCTGGGGGCTGAGCTACTAATAAGCATCCAAAGACAAAAGACGGCGCGTGTCAATGCGCTGAGACGTGAAATGTGCTGCCGGCCCTGCGGGCAGTGGGAGGGCTTGTGCTGCTCAGGGCTCGTTCCTCATCTCACACAGTTTGTTATAACAGAGGTAACGCTCCCAGCAGCCTCCTGCCAAGCAAATTCGGGCAGGAGAACCATCCCTGCGACTCAGCTCTGCTGTTGCCCTTCCCAATTTCAGATTTTAATGTGTCCTTTTTCCTGGGGCAGTGACAGCGTTATTAAAATCTCGTCTAGCAGGGGCTGCAGTGGAATGCCTGGAGTGCCTGGGCTGGAGGAACACGAGGCTCCGAAGTTAAATAACCCTCAAGATGTCAAATAAACAAAGTTGGAACCTTGCAGATGTAGGAAAAATTAAATTACCAAGTGCAGATGGTTCTCAATTAGGAGCAGCATTATCGACACACCAAGGCCCCGCTGGCTGCAGCCCTGGCACGATCCCACCCCCTGCCCAGGAGCAGCCGTTTGGAAGCAAAAAGGATGGAGGAGAAGGTGCTGGAGCAAAAACCACATTCCCCGAGACATCCACCCTGCAGCAGATGCTCCCACCCAAATCAAGGTGCTGCTGCCCCGCTCTGCTCTCGGGGCAGCTGCAGGATGGGGAGATGTCATTCCCCTGGTCCACAGTGCTGGTGGAGCCCACTGGGAGCGACCAGCACATCCCAGCCCGTCCTGAGCCCCCGCCTGCAAAGGCTGCAGCACCACCCTGGGTCAGAATCACACATCACCCGGCCTCCCCCAGCTTTTCCACACATTAACTTATTAGGCAAAGCCTTAAAAGTTAAATTGGATACACGGATTAATTTGCTTCACAATTAAGTGGACTAATGGGAGCTGCTCACTGACACCACTCAGGCCCCAACCAGGGGAGCCCCTGCCCTGCTGCTGGTGGGTGTTGGCTGCAGGAGCTGCCCAGGAGCACCCACCATCCCCCACCCACCCCAGCACCCCCCTGTGCCGGGGGCCCCACTTTTACCATGGAAAAGAAACCCTCAGATGTCATTATCGGGCCTTGGAGGCAGCTCCCGCGGCCAAGTGGGGAGAATTCCTGCCAAAACGGGAACAAATTGTGACTATAGATCAAACCAGGCGCCGGGCAGCAGCCCAGTTAATTAGTGGCAGTAATGAGCTGTGGGACTGACAGTGCAGCCACCCAGAAATGTCATTAGGTTGTGGTGTCACCCGGGGCAGGTGCCTGCCGGGTCCCCATCGCTGCTCAGGGGTGGGTGGTAGACTGGGTTATCCTTGATTTTAGGAAGCCAGGAGGAACCCAGCAGCAGCCAACTGGCTGAAGGGGTGCTGGAGCACCCCAGCCCTGTGCCAAGGCAGGACCTGGATCCAAATTCCCACCTGGCAAAGCTCAGGGAGCCCCTGCGAGCACCAACGCTCCTGTGCCAGGAGGAAATGGGCTGAGCTGTGATGGGGCTGCAGCAGACACACAAATAACCACCACCTCCAGCAGCGGCTGCAAAAATAGATTAAGGATCGATATGGAAACCTGCCCAAAACAGCAGGACACTGCCTTAAATTCGCTCGTTAAAGCCCTGAGGTTTTCCCACACATGCGTGTGCGGCTGCCAGGGAGCTGGTCCTTGTGGCTCAGCATCTCCCCAGGCAGGGAGATGGCTCAGGGACACATCCCAGCCCTTTGGCAAGGCCAGGGATCGAGGAGCAACCCCCCCTTTGCCCCCTCAGCACAAAGAGAGCTCCAGTGGCGGTCCCTCCGAATTCAAGCTGCGCTCATTCCACCCAGCCATGGGGCAGCGAGTCTGGCACTGCCCAACCATGCAGTGCCTCCATGGAAAACACAGCCAGCCCACCACTCCAGCCTGGGAAAAACCCCTTCAGGAGCACATTCCCTGCCAGAGAGGGAAGGGAACAGCCGGGAGCCTGCGGAAAGCCGCTGGGAACGGGGAGAGTGGGGCAGGGACACGGGCTGGATGCAGAGCTGTGCCATGGTGTGGCTGGACACAGTCCTGCCCCAGCCATGCTGAGCCCTGCTGGAGGATGTCCCAGGCACTGGGAATCATCTTCAGTGATCCCCTTCCTCCTCCTCAGCTGTGCCACCACCAGAGACATTCCTGAGCATCCCTGTCACCCATTCCTGGGGAGACCTGGGTGGCCAACACACCCAGCGCGGTTCCCTCCACCTCATCCCCTAAGTCTTCCACTTAGAGAGAAATCCCAGCCATTCATCTCTCAGGGCAGGTGATTAATTCCTCAGCAGCTCCGTGCATTTGCACTCTGCAGCTAAAAATAGAAACTTCTTGTGTTTTTTCTCTCCCCAGGCCTTGCACACTCCACACTCCCGCCTGCAGCGCCGGTCCCGGGTGCCAAGATCCCTTCAGAACCCACGACGTGTCGGCACTCGCTGCTCAGTTCCCCAGCAGATCCCACGAGGAGCAGATTAACACCACGTCACCTCCCAGCACACGGCGCTCCCGACCCGCTCTGCTGCCGGAGCCAGCCCCGTGTCCCCCCCACCCCTCCTTCCCGGGGTCCCCACGCTGTCCCCTCTGCCCTGACACCCGCCAGGAGAAGCTACAGAAATGACCCCACCCGTGGTCTCCAGGTGGGCACAGCCCCTTCCCCGCAGCACCCCAGGGATGTCAGAGCTCCAGCCTTTGTCAAGAGCCGTGTTCACCACATTAAATCCCAATTAACATCTCCCTGGCTGCCAGCCCTGCACAGATAAGGGCCGAGGCTCTTGTTGGAGCAGACACACCGAAGAATTAGTGACTTATCATCTTCCATTCGCATCAGTCTGCAAATAAAAGGGTTTTCTGGCAAGGAGAGAATCCTGTCTTAGGGACAGATTAGAGGTAAGAGGATCTGCTTAGGATCATGCATTTTGAAATACAGCCACGCTCTGCTTCTCGGCATCGCCCGCGGCAGCCACGTCCAGCGTCCCTTCCCTGCCCGGCTGCTCCATGGAATCACCACAGTCCTGGGATGATTCGAGGGTGGGTCCTTGAGGCAGGTGAGACTTGATGCTCTCAAGCCCAACAGGGCTGCTCAGGCTCACCCCAACAGGCAGAAGACACGGCCGTGCGAGGCTTTGAGACGTCTCTGCCACATCAGAGGGAGCCTGTGCCCCATCCCTGCAGGCAGCCAGAGAAACTGGGCTTTCCAGCCTTAAAATTCCACAGGACAGGATCTGCTACAGCCACCCTGGAGATCAGAGCCACCAAAACGCACCAGTCAGCAGGAAGGCTGCAGCCCATCCCTGCAGCTCCAACACACACATGGTCGGCTTCCAGGATGGGATGGAGCCCACGGCCACGTCCCTCCCCCACACCCAGGGATGGTCTGTGCAGCTCCCCCAGCACCCCTGGGCTGCATTACTCACCCCTCCCATCTCTTTTTTTCCCCCTACTTTACGATAGAAGAGATGTTTTTAAAAATATCCCCGCTTACTTCCAAACCAGGCAGCCTTGGAGACAAAAGGGGGCAGAGATGGCTCACGCAAATCGGTGCCAATACCCGGAATAAGGAACGCGGCGCTCGACGTATTTGTCTTCATTTTCCTCGCCAAGGACACGCCAAGCGGAGCAGGGATCTCCACCGAGCATTCGCAGGGGGATCGTTTCTCACCCGCAGCAAACACGGCCCCGTCAGTGCCGTGAGGGTGACAAATGGCTCGTCAAGTGCTGTTAGACAGGGAGTCATTTATTTGGGGGGAGGGGGGAACAAAGCCTTGCAGCACTTTCATAACCTTAAAGGTCTTTTCCAACCTAAACGATTCTAGGATTCGCCTCGGTGACTGCCGCCAGCCCCAGGTTGTGCCCCGGGCTGGAAACTTGCCTGAAGTTTCTCAGAAGGCTTTACAATCCAATTAAAAAAAAAAATCAGGGCTGGATATCCAGCAGCAAACACCCCGGCAGCAACACAGCATCGTCTGCAGACAGCACTGCAAACAGCATTATTAAAGAGCGCTTCTCATCCCTAAAGAAAATAAAACCCCAGAGGCCTGACAAAGGAATCTGCAGCTTTTTATCCCGAGCACACCCATCCTTCACCTGCAGCCAAGGCAGACAGCTCCTGAGCTGCACAGCAAACCCGAGCCCAGACAGATCCTTCAAAGGATTCAAGGCAAGGAGAGAGACTGAACAACCATAATGAGATTTTCTGACAGCTGTAGGAGTCCAGTCAGCCCCCAGGAGGCAAAACACCCCAAATCCTGCCACTGTGGTCACCAGGAGGTCCAGGCAGAAGCACCAGGACGGGAACACAGTGCAGACAGTGCTCCTGGACAGGCAAGTGCTCTTCCAAGACATTGCCAACCTTTTTACAAATAAAACTGATCCAAACTCCATACACAGTTGCCTTGTTGCATGCTTGGAAAGCCCATCTTCAGCCAAGAACTCCAGCTGGACCAGCCAGGTCCTCAGGAGAGGATTTCCACCCCTGCACTGGGCTACAGGGCCAATCCCTGGAGAATCCACCCCCCAAAGCTGCTCCACTCCTGCTGTCTTCCCCGTTGAAGTAATTTGACCTCACGTGTGTGTCATTCAGGGGGGAAAAACACATCTGTGAAGCATTAACGCTTGCTTGGGAACAAGGTTATTTTCGGCACTGCCGAGCACTCCTCCCGTTAATTCATGCACATTTATAAGTGCAGCTCGTTAACATGTTGAAGGAAGTTCAGGCTGAGCTGCAGAGACACTCACTGAGCTCCAGCCCTGCCTGGAGACACCTCAGTGAGTTACCCCGATACAAAGGGGCCCAGGAGCACCCCCACCCAGCAGGACCCACTCCCCAAGTTCAGCTCCTCGGCACTGACTGATTTAAGTGCTCTGGGTGCTGCTCTCCGGGGTCTGCAGCACCACAGCAGCTCACTCTGAGTGGCACCACGCTCTGAGTCCTGTGATTGTCCCACACCCCAGAGCAAGGTGATGCTGTGGGAGCTGGTCTCCTCCTTTTATCCCCCCTCCTGACAACACAAACTCCTGGTTTCAGGCAGAGACAGGTGGGGTCACACTCTCTCATGGCTCTGGCTCCCCCAGTCCTCCAACTGCTTTTTGCTGCAGGGCTCCTGCCCCGCTGCAAGGCAGAGATGTTCCATGGCAACAGCCTGCAGGGATGCCCTGGAGATGCCCTGCAGTCAGCCCTTCTCCCAAACACGGCGCAGCAGAATTCACTGGGAAGACATTCCCAGCCCCACTCTGATCCCATCACATCAACCACGCTTCCCCAGGCCACACCAGCAAACCATGGTGGAGCTGAGGAGTGAACTGGGACACGGAGCTGGGACAGGCTCCCTGAGCAGGACAGGGGGCCCTCCAGGCTCAGGACTCAGCACCATTTGAGCTCCTTGGCACTGGCTTCAGGCCACATGTCCCTCAGCACTCAGAGGAAGAAGAGAAGTCACTCATCTGAAACCTGCAATGCGTGATCTCCCGGGAACACCGGAGCCCCGGGAAGCCCACACTGGTGCCACGGGAATGTGCCTGGACACAGCCACATCCCCAGCAGAGCTGCCAGCCCTTCACCGAGGCTGGATCTGCGTGGGCTGGGCTGGCACTGCCGCCAAATCCGGGCTGAGCTCTAAAAATTCACACCGAGAGCAGCCAACGATCCCCCGGCGCTTCCGCCGTGGCGCGGGCGGCGATGGCAGCCCGCGGGTCACGGTGTCACCCCGCACAGGCGGCTGCTCCCCTCGGCTCCCGGGAGCACAGAGAGTGCTCACCCAGGGAGAACAGGTACACTGAGGAGAGCCCTCCCTGTGCTCCCAGCAGAGGGTCTGCCCTGCCCTGCCCTGCCCAGGGCACTGCTGTAAGACAGATGCTCACCCAGGGACCGTTCCATGCTGACGAGGAGGTCCCTGGACAGGGGCTTTGCTACGACCCCCCCCCTCCAGCAGCGAGGCTGGGCTGAATTATTCATCCAGCCACGCAGTTGTGTTTTTCTTAGTCATCAGCTCGGAGGAAGCAGCGAGGCACGGAGGCACCAGTGGGACCTGCTGCTGGCGAGCAGCACGGGGAGCAAATCCAACAATTCAGACCGAATTCAGCATCCAACAGAGAGCAAGGTCCTCACCAGGGGGGTCTGCACTCCCCAGAAGGGCTGGGGCTCCCTGGATGCCTCCAGCAGCCTCCTGCACTTGGCTCTGGGAGGAAAAAAGTCATCAACAGGGAGTTGTTGCAAGGTTGGGAGCACAGGAGTGCTGGCATCAGGGAGGCAGTGCCAGGCTCTGGGGTCAGTCCAGGCTCAGGCCCAGTGAGGAGGAGGAGCAGCAGCACCGGTGCTGTGGCAGGACCCCCCAGTCCTGCTCAGCTCTCTCGTGCCCAGCCCAGGTCCCACTGTGGGGGCACAGGGCCACGGCCCGGGGCTCTTCCCGACAGCAGCGGTAACGCCGCACGCCGGTGCCGAGCGAGAGCGCTGCCGTAGGGCGGTTGCCGTGGAGATGCTGCACAGGGAAAGCTGGAAAAGCCAAAGACTCCATTTCCCCAGCGTGTCACTGGGCCTGGGAACATCATGGCTTGGCAGGGACGATGGAAGAGTCCCGAGACACGGGCAGATGGCAGGAGGGTTGGCAACGTGGACACAGACGGGCGGCGTTGGGGCATCCAACCCAAGTGGGCTCGGCTGCACCGATGCAGCTGGGCAAGGCTCCTCATCACTCCCCTCCTTTCCGTAAATTAAACAGAAAACCCCCACACACAATGGAACTAAATCTGTCCAGGTGTTCACACCAGGACCAGCTGCATCCTCAGAGACATGATGATAGTATTGCCTCCCCTATAATATGACCTGTCCTGTTTGCTGACCTCCTGAAGGCAGCAACGACCCCGTCACACCAAAATCTTCCTCAGACTCTGAAGCATCACCAAGACCCCCAGACCCCTCCTCACCCTGGGCCAACCACAGCCCAGGGCAGCAGACATCACCCATTAAGGCTGAAGCAGCACAAGCTCCCAACACACGTTAGTTACGATCAGGGAGAAACGTTTTTTCCCAGTGCAGGCATAAAGATGAATTCTTTGCTGTTGCTTCCGAGAGGTTCTGCGATCCCCCAGGGCAGTGACTCGGTGCTGAGCCACGATTAAAAACGCTGGTAGACAAGCAAAGCTGTGTGAGCTCCAGCCCTGTGCTGGAGATCCCCGGCTGGGAGTGCCCCGGGACGAGCCCGGAGCCAAACGGGCAGCGAGTGCAGCCCAGCACCACCCGGCCCTGGCACAGCACCGAGCCAGCCCTGCACTGAGCCAGCCCCTGCTCCAGGGCACGGCTGTGCCCGTGGTGCCAGCAACAAAACATTGTGCTTCTGAAGGCTCTGCAGGTAAACAAGCCCTTGATCCCTAAATCCCCCATTGCCATAGGAACAGCGTGTCCCCCACTGCCATCCAAGGACTGGGACAACTGGCACACATCACCCTGTGGCTTCTTCCCCCATAAACACAGCTAAACCCCACTGGATGGGGTTGTTTTTCCCATGATTTTTCCTAAGGGGGATGATCTGCTGGCACTCGCTGTTCCAGGCTCTGGAGTGGCCGATGGATGCCCTGCCCTTCACCGTTGGGAATGCTCAGTGTCACTCCCACAAAGCCCCACGGATGGGACTGACCCCACCCCTGTCCCCACAGCTCAGGTGACGAGGAAGTGCCTCTTTGGGGAAAGAACGAAGGGAAAGGTGGTTTTCAGGGAAGGAGATGCACAGTCAGTGCCTGGTGAGCTCGGCTGGAGTCGGCTCCCACCACTGCAACCACTGCTGAACCCGGGAGCAGCACCTCCCCCTTCCCCACAGAGATCGTCAGCATCCACCCTGGGAATAACCCAAAGCCTGCTGGGGGCTAATAATTAATTAACAAAACGAGGCAGCAGCTCAGTGGAAAGGCAGCGAGGGCTCAGGGGATCACAGGGGCTGAGCAAGGCAGAACCACGGGACAGAGATGCCCCTAATGGTCATCCCAAGGGTAGTCAGGGGGTTGAGGCACCCCAAAGCCCACCCATCCCCCCCTTCCCAGCCGCCCTCCCTCTGCTTTCAAAGAACAACCCAGCTCTGCACACCCGAATTCAATATTCTATCACAAATAAAAGATGAAAGTGAAATTAAGCCAAATGTATTCCATGAAATATTCAAACCATTTAGACTTACTCTGGGCCCATTTAAATGTTTTATTGGCTGTAAAACACTCCCTCACAGGTCCTGGCACCAGGAGCAGACCCAGCCTGGCTCAGCACCGTGGCAGCAGATGCTCCACAGCCCAAACTGGCCTCACCAAGTGTGTCCTGACTCTGCAGCACCCAAGCACCCCAAGCCTCCTGCTCACCCCTGAGCTAATGAAACCCAGTATTTCAGCTACCTCAGACCTGGACAGACCCTGGGGACACCAGCTATGGGTGTGCACCACGAAGCCACTGGGCACCAGCAGGGCTGCAGGAGCCTGGGAGACACGGGTGCCCTTCCAGAAGCATCTCCCCAACTCCACATCCCCAGCACCCTCATGTCAGATGAAAAGGGTGCAAAATTCCACACTCGAACTATTCCAAGTGGTGTTTCCAACACCGAGGGGGTGGCAGAGCGGGGAAGGTGTCTTCCCACCATCCTGCAAAGAGGATTAAACTGGTTAAGAGTTTAACCAGGCTCTGGGGCTTGCTGCTGCTCCAGCAGTTCACTGAAAGAGCAGCTCAAGCCCCTCTCCGCTTTGAAGACATTCCTATCATTTCTCTGCCTCATCCAAGGCAGGAATGGAGTCTGTTTCCACTGGGACCAACGCCTGCACACGGGGGGTTTGCATCTTCCTGGTGTGCTGCAGAACTGGGGGTTATTATTTTTCAAATGCAGGAGGCAAAGAAGGATGAATAAAACAGCAGCAGCTGCGAGAGGAGCGGGCGCAGCCGCCACGGGCACCGCTCGCAGCATCTCTTGGCAACTGAGCCCCTGCATGCAAATGACGGGCGCCGCCAACTGCAAAGCTGTGACTGTCCCTCTGCAAGGGAGGGAGCAGCCACTGACAGCAAAGCAGGGCTCAGCTTCCCAGGAAAAATGAATATTTACTCCCCCGAGAGCCCGTCCTGGGAGCGGGGAACAGGCACCGGCAGCAGCTGCGGAGAAGGCGCCGTCCTCGGAGTCACACACGGCACAAATCACAGCGTGTTCCAGCTGACAAGCACTGCCCTCCCCGTGCCAGGGCACCGGGATCTGCCTCACCTGCTGCTGCCTTCAGGCACACCTGGTCCCCACGGCACCGCAGAGGGATCGCATCCCATCCCTGACACCAGCCAGAAGGGGTGGGAGCATTGCGGGAACAATCAGGGAATCCTGGAGTGGGTTTGGTTGGAAGAGACCTTAAAACCATCCAGTTTCAGCCCCCTGCCATGGGCAGGGACACCTTCCACTAACCCAGGTTGCTCCAAGCCCTGTCCAGCCTGGCCTTGGACACTTCCAGGGATGGGAAGCTCCTCTGGGCAAACCGAGCCCCGCTCTCCGTACAGCGAGAAATGCAAAAATATGAAATCAGCTTCTGGCTGCTGTGAAAATTCACCCAGCAATGGGAGCTGCAGAACAAACTGATTTCAGACAAAGAGCTGCTGGAAATACACACAAATACGGAATGGTTTGTGTTGGAAGGGACCAACCTAAACCCCCCCTCCTGCAGCAGATCCCCATCCTGACCCCACACACGTCACAATGCTCACAGCAAAGGAGAGACTGAACACTCTGTCCAGTGCCAGAGTCCCTTCCCTCCAACATCCAGGGCTAATTTAGGATAGAAAGGCAAGCTGAAATTAATTTATTTCTATTTCTTTCTTCTGGCCTAAGCAGCTCCCCTCCCACTTTTTCCGGATTGATCCATCAGAAAATGAGCCCTGCTAATGCTCCATGCCAACCGCTGAGATAAAAGCCAGCCCTTGGCTTCCAGGAGGCTCCAGGTTGCTCCAGCCCTTCCAAGGGAGGCACTGGCTGTGATGAAGCATCACTTCAAGGGCAGGGATGTGGGCAGGGATGTGGGCACGTGCTGGGAACTGCAGCATCGCTCCAAGGACAGGGATTTGGATACCAACTGGGGACCAGCAGATGCTCAGGGCATCCACTGAGCACATGGAGATCCAGGACCAGTCTTGGTGAATCCAAACCATGGTCACTGTTCCTCTGCACGGCAGGAGCACAGCTCCCACCCTCCTGCAGAGTCCAGCACAGGCCCAGGCCCGATGGAAGGTGCGCACACAAACACAGCAAAACCTCATGGAAAATAAAAAAAACGCTACACACTGTGGATTCCACCCCCTGAGTAGCACAGGGCTGAGCGTAATCAAGAGTCCTTAGAGCTCAGGGCCACGGGCGGCGGGTTTTATTTACAGCACAGCAGCCGATTAACCGCGGCACGGCCAAGGCTGAGCCCGGAGCCTCCCGAGGGCGGGGGAGCGGCACAAACCCCCGGGCACGTCGGTGGGAACGGCTGGACATCAGAGTTGAACCTTCCCAGGAGGCGATGCCCGTGTCTGGAGCTGTGCTCCCTCCTGCTCCTGCTCTTCCAGCAGCACCTCAGCTCGCAGCCAGGAGGATGCTGGTTTGCTCCCCACCCTCCTCGGGGCAGAGAGTGAGCAGAGACATCACTACACACCTCGCAGAACCAGAAGAGAAGCCACCCTGCTCTGAACTCCACCAGAAAGTGCTTCCCACTGTTTTCATCCCCCCGATTAACACAGAAACCATCCCCCTTGCTAACGCAAAGAAGCTCATTAGCACTTTTTCCCAGGGAGAGAAGGCTCATCCTTAATTTTTTCTTTTTTTTTTTTTTATGTTCTTCTCCTTTCAGGTCCAATTAGTACAAAAATCTTCACCTGCCCGACCCTGCAAAGCTCGGGGCTGTGAGCACCGGGCTGGGCAGCCCCGGGGAGCCCCGATGGCATCGGGGACAGGGACACGGTGGGCTCACCAGGCCCTTTGGCTTCCCTGCTTTGGCAAGCCCCTCCTCCCGTTACTCAGCTGTCACGACAGGACAGAAGCCCCGCTGGCTGCTCAGCTTGGATTTCTGTCGAGGTTTCTGCAGCGTTGCCAAAATTACAGCAAGAGGCAGCTCCTTCCGTGGTGCTGAGAAAAAGGGGATTCACACCCTGAGGGCTAAACCTGCTCTTTTCCAGGAGCCCCTTCTCCCTGGAATCTGAACACACGAAGGCAGGAGAGCACAC
>JAWWES010000035.1:15117548-15136651 GCA_035583135.1 Lophotriccus pileatus | reverse complement strand
GCGGCGCCGGGCCGGGCCGGGCCGGGGCTGGGCTGTCAGCGCGGCGAGCGGAGCCCCAGCGGGCCGGGCCGGGCCATGGCGGGCGGGTGCTGAGGCGGCCGAGCCCGGCCGAGCCCCCGGGGGGCAGCGGCGCGCCGGGGCCATGCCATGCCCGTAGGGAGAGATGCCTTTGGGAAATGGAGACACTGGAGCACAGCGCAAACATGGCGCCCCCGCGGCGCGGCTGCCGCTGCCGGGCTGGTGCCTGCTCTGCTCGCTGCTGTGCGGGGGCATCGCGGCCGGCCCGGCCCCCGCCTGCCGGCCCTGCGCCCCGGGCTGTGCCTGCGCCGCGCCCGCCTGCGCCGTCAACTGCTCGGCCCGCGGCGTGGAGCGCCCGGGGCCCGCCGTGCCCGCCGCCGCCACCGCGCTGTGAGTACCGCTGAGGGCACCGGGGGACGGAGCGCGGGGAGCGGGGACGGGACCGGGACGGAGCGCGGGGAGCGGGAAAGAACGCGGACACCGGCCCGGCCGCCGCTCGGTGCCCGCGGAGCTCCCGCGGGGGATGCGCGGACCCGCAGCCCGCGGCGCCTCCCCGGGATTCGGCCCAGACCCAGGGCGGGATAACCCCGCGTGTCCCGAAAGGGACAGCCCGGCGGGGCCGCGGGGCGATGGAGAGAGGGAGGTTCTGTGCCCGGAGTTTGGTTTCTGGGGGAATGCAGGAGCTTCTGTGCTTGGAGTTTTAATTTCTGGGGGAACGGAGGAGGTTCTGTGCCCGGAGTTTTGATTTTGGAAGTTCTGGCGGAATGCAGGAGGTTCTGTGCCCGGAGTTTGATTTCTGGGGGAATGCAGGAGGTTCTGTGCCCGGAGTTTGATTTCTGGGGGAATGCAGAAGGTTTTGTGCTCGGAGTTTGATTTCTGGGAGCATGCAGGAGGTTCTGCGCCCAGAGTTTTGATTTTGGAAGTTCTGGGAGAATGCAGGAGATTCTGTGCCCAGAGTTTTGACTTTGGAAGTTCTGGGAAAATGCAGGAGGTTCTGTGCCCGGAGTTTTGATTTTGGAAGTTCCTGGGGGAATGCAGTGGGTTCTGTGCTTGGAGTTTTGATTTCTGGGGGAATGCAGGAGGTTCTGTGCCCGGAGTTTTGATTTTGGAAGTTCTGGGATAATGCAGGAGGTTCTGTGCCCAGAGTTTGAATTTAGAGATTCTAGGGGATGGCAGGAGGTCTTCTGCCTGGAGTTTGATGTCTGGGGGAGTGCAGGAGGTTCTGTGCCTGGAGTTTGAATTCAGGGGTGCTGGGGAATGGCAGGAGGAAGGTGTTGGGGGAATGAGCAGTTGGATGTGGGTTAAATGCTGTTAACAGAAAATTCAAAGGACCCAGCTAACAAGTTCAAATAAACATTTGTGCATGGAAGCTCTGGGATGGGATGACTGATGTTGTGTCCAGATGCTGGTTTTGTTGTTTTGGGAGGATCAATCAGGCGTGTTTCGTGGAAGGGCACTGGAATGGTCCACGTGCACAGTCACTGAAGTAAAGTTACTGTACGATGCAAAAACAGACATAAGGGAAAAGTTTGGGTTTGGACCTAAATTTGTGTTCTGTGGGAAGCAACTTTTCAGTTCTTGAGAAGACAAAAGCATTGAGTGATTCATATGAGAGAGATGACGTGGGGCCCGGCGCAGTAGATAGATCTCACAGGATCTAACTTCTGCTGGTATTGCACTACGTTAAGGGTCTGCTTTTCTCTTTCCATATTCTTAACTAAGTTTCCACTTCTCAGTGTCAGTGCAGAGATACTGTAGAAGTTGTGGAACACCACAGTAAACATAAATTGTAGGTTTTGCAGGATGTGTCTGGACTGACCTCAGGAAAATGCACATCTCTAAATCCAGCAGGCAAGGTATTTTCCAGCTCTTTTCTTACGAGATATATTTAGACTTTTCCAAACAAACCGGCCATTGTTTGTTGCAAAAAGTCCCTAACTGGGAAAGACTGGTTTTTATTAAGGAGTTTCTGAGTTTGTGTTATCTGGTGTTGGTTAGAGATGGGGAACTGCAGCTCCCGAGGCTGTGACAGGGGTGGAACGTGCCAGCGCATCACTGGTCACTGCAGAGCAGCCTCCTGAAGGCTCTGCTGATCTGTCCTTCCTTTGGCTTTTTGTTATTGTTGTTCAGAGGCGCTGAGTTGTAAAAGCTCTCAAGACGTTTTGGATTAGGTGCTGTTGTGCAATGACAAATGGAAGCTGGGCATAAAGCCCCTGCAAAAACGTGGGGCAGGGAGACCTGCTGAAGCAAGGGATGGTGTTGCTGATCTTTCCCTGATTCTGAGGGAGAAGTGTTTGTGTGTGGCACTGTGGGAGGGAGGAGCTGTGGGGTGTGACCGTAGAGTCAGGCAGCACATCATCTTGTGTGTACAGTCAGCTGAAAATGTGTGCTGCTCCTGTTCTCATGGCTGGTGGAAGATGTGCTGAAGGGAGTTTCCTTAAAATTTACTGCCCTGTTTGACTCCTGTTGTTGGCAAAGAAGGCAGGTGTGCTCACACCTTTGTTATTACCACGGAGGATTTACAGATTCATTTCTGCTGGGGTGAGAGGGGCTCTGGCTCATGGCACAGGGAGGTTACACAAGCGGCTTTGTCTATTAATTTCATGTTCCATTTATTGAACACTGACAGATAAATAACATTTTTAATGACTGCTGTCTAGTCTCTCATTAGAGGAAATTTATTTTTTTTTAATATCTCAACAAAACCTTTTTTTAAAAAAAATTAATTCCTCTGAAATGAAGGCAGCCTTTAAGAAGGGAGAGTTCAGAAAATTCCCAGCGCCAAAGCCCCTGGACCCTGTGGCATGTGTGCTCACAGCTGCACTCAGCAGTGCCATTCCATTCCTCTAGCTGTAGGAGTAAGGCCTAGGGATGAATTAATTCCCCCTGTGCTGATGTTTTAGTGGAGCAGCTTTGGGGAACTAAATGCCAACTGCGGCAGCACCGTTACCAGGAGCCCAGAGAATCACTAAGGAACTCATCTCTGCAGCTCCCAGACACCACATACCTCGCTGGGAGCAGTGTCCAGGCAGGGACTGGGAATATTGGCCCCTTCCCATGGCCAGAGTCGGGTTCTTGGAGTGTAACACAGAGCCTGGCTGGAACCAGGAGTGAGGGCTGTTGTTTTCGGATAATCCTCAGTGCTCAACTTAAACAACGCGCTTGGAGTGGCAGCGTTTGCACTCCTGAGCTCCTCCATCCGAGGAACGCTCTGATCCATCTCTTTTCAAGCTCTTTGCTCTCAGTGTTACTGGATTTTTTTTGCATTTATTTGAGCCTGAGCTGTTCCGTGAGCTTTCGTCGCTTCTTTTGTTCCTCAACTGGAAATGAAGCTCATCGAGGGTTTCCGACTTTCCTGTGCAAATGGAGGTGTCTTCAAAAGCTATCAGGGAAAAAACCCATGCAATTTAAATTAAAATCTAATTCAGGTAAACCCACAGGCAGTGGAGTATCTGTGCAGTAATGCCCAGGCCACAGAGGCAAAATAGCTCTAGTGCCGTTCCTAGAAAAAAACTGAGACAGCCTGGAATGTCATTCTTGTAGGAAGCCGTATCCCAGCAAAAACAAGGCTGCGTTTCTCTTTTGTGAGAAATTCTGGAGGGGGAAAAAGGCCCAAATGAAGTGCTAGATAAATATTTTGCCAATGAGATTCATTCAGCCTATGGAAGGGACCAGTCTCATATGCAATTTTAGCTGTAGTTTGAGTATGAACAAGGAGGCAGTTCTGTGGTGTTCTGTCAGCAAAATGGGCTCCGGTGTTAGAGAGGACTGGGATGTTTATTGTCCTCCTCCCTAAAGCTTCAGAGAGGTGTGAGTACTGTTCCCATGGCTGAGAAATTTACCTTTTTAAAAATTAAGATGTTTATTATTTGTTTTGTTTTGTTTTATTTTTGGTGGTGTTTAAAAGTGTGTTAAGAAAAACGTCCTGCTCGGTAAGAACAGGCATCCACCAGCGAGGTGGGTTTGAAGGTGTTCCTGCTCCATGGCAAAAGTTGCAATTAGATAATCCTGAGCAGCAGTGCCTACATTTTTGATCAGTGCAGCCAAACCTACACACCCTGGTAGTGATAAAGGAGCACACATTAAAGCACTGGAATGAAACATCTCGAAGCCCCATGGGGCAGAAGGATGAGCTGCTCCCCTCACATTTTGGGGCTCCTCTGACATCTGCTGTGGTTTTTCTTGTGTACTGTCTGCACTGATTTCCCCCTGTATTTCCTGCAATTTTTGAGCTTACTGGTGGTGTTTTTCTGCATGTGGCTTTTTTCCTTGTTGCAGTGAAAATGTGGGTTTGATCCTGCTCTTCTCCTGCTGGGGAGCCTCCGGCAGGTCTCTCTTGTGTTTCACCCAGCGCTTTTCATCCTGCTCTCACAAAAAGTGGATTTAAAAGAAAATCACTCACTCAGAAGGTAGAACTCATATGGTTTGTTAATGCTTCTCTCCCTGTTTGCCATTTAATGGGATTCCTTGTTTTATCTCTTGTCATGCCACGTTTTCCACACTGTGGTTTCCATAATGCGTCTCTGCATCATCCTTTCTCCGTTTCTTCAAGATTTGTTGTCCTTTTATTGTTGTAGTTCAGCTTGATTTTGTATTTTATTTACTCCATATGTCCCCAAACGTTTATCTGAGTTGTAATAAACAAATAAGAAAATAAACAGGGGTGAAGAAGGATAGCTTGGGAGCAAAGCTGTGCATTCCAGTGCCAGGGTGGAGCGGGCTGGGAGCTGCACGGACGGAGGATCTTGCTCTTACTGTGAGGAGAGTGCACAGGAGAAGGTGGGGGGCTCTGGGAGACACAGCACTTGTGAATTAGTTCCTCCATGGCCAACAGCACGATTTAGGCAGTCGCTGTCAGGCTCAAAGAGAAAATTCCCGTCTCTTCCGCAGTGGAAATTTGGCAGCTCCGCGACTGGGCTGCGCCCGAGCACTGTTGCTGTTGAGAGGAACGGCTGCTGCCCCTCATCAGCCCACCCTTCTCCCCCATCCAAATCAGCCCACCCTCCTCTGACACCCCACTGTCCTCTCCAGGCCTTGCTGAGGTTTGGCTGCAGGGCTGGAAGCTGCTGCCCACACCCCCCTTCTCCTGCTGCCACCTGCATGGACAAGCTCTGCCAGAGGTCAGTGCCCGTCCCAAAGGAGGACGAGGGTGCCACATCAGACCTCTGCAGCCCTTGTTTCTCAGCCCTCCTCTGCAGTGAAGAATTAGCTTGTTTTTCACATCGAAGCACTGTTCTTTACTTAGGCACCAGAGCCAAGTTGGCATCTCCGTTTGCCAAAACTGAAAACGTCGGTTGAAATATAACGTTAGTTTTTTGCTTTGCAGAGGGCACAAAAAACAAACCCCATGTGTGTGCAGCCATTCCCATTTTTTAGAGGATAGCTATCATTAGGAAGAGCATTGGCAGTGTGCAAGCTGTAGAATTTGCGGTATAATACAGGAACCCTGGCCAGGAAAGAGATTCTGTCTTAGAATCCTGGAATGGGCTGGGAGGGACTTTAAAGCTCCCCTTGTTCCACCCCCTGCCACGGGCAGGGACACCTTCCACCAGCCCAGGTTGCTCCAAGCCCCATCCAACCTGTGCCAGGGCCTCCCTACCCTCACAGGGAAGAATTTCTTCCATATAATGAACCTAAATTTCCCTTCTTTCAGTTTGAACTCATCCCCATGTGTCCTGTCACCACAGTTCCTGATGCAGAGTCCCTCTCTGGTTTCCTTGTAGACCCCTTCAGATACTGGAAGGTGCTGTGAGCTCTCCATACAACCTTCTCTTTTTCAGGCTGAACCTTCTCAGCTTTCCAGCTCTTCCCTTTCCTTCAAAAGATCATATCCTTTCTGATGATGTGCAGATAAGCAAAACAGGGATAATTGAAGTGTGATAGCCCTCAGTCAGCTGTTTCTACCTCTCCAAGAGCAAAATTGCCCCCCTCAGGTTGGGAACAGGTACATCTCTTAGGCTCTCTGGCACGAGGCCTTGGAAAAAGCTCAATAAGCTGAGCTCAGAGATGAAGTTTCAGATGTGGCATATGGTCTTGTGTGATTCTGTTTAACCTGCTGTCATTTTGAATTTAATTAGCCTCCCGTGATGACAGTGTGATACTCTGGGTTGGTGACAGTACTGGATGTTCACTCTGTGGTAACGAATCTCCCACCTGTAGCACTTTTGGGTGTTAACTGTGGCCCTGCTGGGGCTGTGGGTGCCCTCTGGGAGGTGATGGGACTCTGGAGCACTGTCAGGAGAGGGCTGTGCTGTCTGACAGCAGCCACAGCCTGCGGCAGCTCCGGCTTCTGACGAGCCTGCGGGACAATCTGTAGTGACAGGGATTCTGGAGCCGAGCCAGGACTCAGCCAGCCTGTTCCTATTCATCCCAAATTGGCCCTGGCCGCCACACCACGGCCTTTTCTGCCTGGTGACAGCTGGGCAGCTTGTGTTCTGCCTGCCTCTGTGGGCAGCTCCTTGGATGGAGAGCACATTTGGCTCTGTGCAATGCAATTGTGTGTATCTGATGAAGTCATGGGGTCTGACCACTGGTTTGAAAGGGAGATTTCCAGGGTGGAGTTTTCAGCCTGTGCCCACCTCCTTGGACAGACCTGGGAGCACCTTCTGGTCCCTAAAGAGATGGCAAGAGAACTGAAGAGGGACTTTGGACGAGAGGCTGAGGGGACAGGACCAGGGTGAATGGCTTCCCACTGCCAGAGGGCAGGGTTAGATGAGATATGGGGAAGAAATTCTTCCCTGTGAGGGTGGGCAGGCCCTGGTACAGGTTGCTCAGAGAAGCTGTGGCTGCCCCATCCCTGGAAGTGTCCAAGGCCAGGTTGGATGGGGCTTGGAGCAACCTGGGCTAGTGGAAGGTGCCCCTGCCCATGGCAGGGGGTGGGACTGGATGATCTTTAAAGTCCCTTCCAACCAAACTGTTGTGTGATTCCATGGTGCTGTGGTACTTGCAGATCCCCAGCAATGGCCTCTTCACAGCTCCGTTGCAACATCCCCTGGCAGCCCCTCAGCCCTGGCTCCCGCAGGATCTGGGCTGCTCTGGGCTCCTCTGGCAGGGAGCAGATCCAGGAGCAGAGGAGCAGTTTTCCCTGCAGCTTTGGCTGGGACGGGCAGGGACGCCTCTCCTTCCTCTCCCTGGCCTGGGGGCTTGCGTGGGATTCAATAAGCACCTTTCCCTGCTGGTCGGGGGGAATCGGGTCCTGCTGGGAATGGGTTAAGGAGGTTCAGGTCAGGGAGCCGTGGGAGTGGCGCTCTAAAAAGAGGACCCAGGGTGTGGGTTGAGTCCTCGGGAGGGAGGAACCCGAGGAACAGCTAAGCCTGGGAAAGCAGAGCCCAGCCGGATTGTGTTGGCCAAAGCTGTTGGTTTCTCTCTCAAACCACGCCTGGGGAAGGGGGTGGAGTGAGGGTGGGCTGGAGCTGCGGGTTTTGGTTTGGGGCAGGTTGGTGAAAGCGTCTGCGTCCTGGTGTGGGGACACCGTGTGTGAGTCTTGCAAACAGCCCCAGTGGGGAGCTGGGCACGCCGTGACACAGAGCTGGGAGCCCAGGGGATGCATCCTAAAGCTGTGACGGGAGCACACGGGTCCCTCCGACAGCTGGGGAAAAAAAACCAACATGACGCTTCTTTTTTGTGTATTTTTGTAGTGCAAAAATGTTGCTTGAAGAAGCACTAGAGAAGTGTCTATTTTTGTACTTCTTGCCTCACAGCTGGGCTGGTTGAATACAGCTCAGCCTTTCCACGTGTGGCTTGGAAAAAACAGATGTTCCGTTCCTGTCTCCGCTGCCGGTGCTCCCAAATGCCAACAGCAGGACAGGGGCCATGGACTGAGCCTGGGGGGGGTACCTGTGGGGCTTTTTGGCTCTGTGTGCTGTCAGTGGGGCTGTCAGGAGAGCTGCCCACACAAGCCTTACCTTCCAGGGGATGTACTTGGCAGCCCAGGGCCGGCACCCCGGCGTCCTGCTGGCAGCAGGACTGGCGCCATCAGTGTGGGAATGAGTTGCTTGTGTGCTGGTCCTTAATGGCTTTCACGTGCAGGGGCTGCCTGGCTGTTTGTGGGCAGTGGGAACGGTCCAGCCACGCTCTGCAGCCCGTGGGGTGATAAGAACAATAATCACGGGGCCCATCCCACGTTTCCTCTCCCGGGGCTTGGAGAGCTGAGGGAACAGCTGGAAACCACAGTGGGATGCGGAGTGGAGCCTCTAAGAAAAAGTGTTGCAGTCACATTCCTTGTGCTTTGTACTCCCTCAGACACCTCTGCTTAAGCCGTGTTTCTTCACAGGAAGAGGAGTGGGACAGGGTTTTGGGGGTGGTGATGACTTGCCTGGTCACCCCCAAACGGATCAAAGGTCCAGGAGACCTGGAGAAAGGGTCTGTGCTTTCCCAGAGCCTGTGCAGTGTTGTCCTGCTGGGAGTGCAGAGCTGGCCCTCAGCAGAGCTGTGTTTCATCCCTCCCCAGATGAGAAAGAAAAGGGTTGGAAAGCTGTCTGGAAAGAGTGAGTTTGCAAAAGGAGGAGTTTGGATATGGAAAGAGCAGTCAACTGGCACCTTTCTGATTTTGTGTTGCTGTACCAGCTCTGGGATCTCATAGCTTGGGCACAGTGCAGGCACAGCAAAGGGGCAGCTCTTACCTGAGACCTGCAGGTGTTTCCAGGCAATCCTGGAAGAAAGCAGAGGTTTGGAATACGGGCACTTGCCTTTGAGGTGTTGGCAGAGCTGCTGCCATTCTCGGCTGTAAATGATTCCAGCAGGATGTATAGTGACCCCCCAGTGATTTGTGTCACAAAAATGCCCCTTGTACCCAGGCATAGCACAATTAAAAGAAATCTCCCATTCCCCAAACCAAAAGACAGCGCTCATCTGAAATACGATGCAGAGTGATTCCCTGGGAGAAGGGTTTCCATTGGAAAATATCTTGGCTCCTGCCCAACCCTCTGTAAAGCAGTTGTAGAGGGCGGCTCGTTCTTGCTACCTGGGTGATTTTCTGGGGAGGGACTGTTAACATGAGCAGTGAGTTGGTCAAGCCATTAGTCAGGATCCTTCACTAAACAGTGAAGAGAAGATTCCTTGTCCTCCCAGACTCGGGAGGCGACTGGAAGTAGAGAGCCATTGCCACGAGCAGAGTGGCGTTGGCCAGAGATTCATAAGTAATGAATTAAATCTGTGCAGAGCAAAGGTTTCCATCGGAGTGTGGGAGCGTTATTTTACTCCTACAGAGGGAAAACATGAAGTCAGTGGCTTTATAGACTCAGCTCTGCAACCTCTGATTGCACGGATCGATGCGAGGTTTGGATCAGGAGTCTTAAAAAATTTGGTGTAGACAAAACTGAAGTGGAAGAGGCCAAGGGTTAGACTGTGTTAGTCTTTGAGTTGTGTTAAGAAAATCTGCTGTAGCTGTGGGTTGTGTTTCTACAGCAGTAAGGAAGGGCTTTATTAAGGAAGATTAAAGAGGAAAACTGCTGCCCCTGTGTGCAGGAAAGCTGTCGTAGGGCACAGCACAGATCAGGCAGCACCACGGAGACAAAGCTCAAACTGTCTGGGTGGCACTTGAGGTCCTGCTGGACTGACACAACACAATTCCCGAGTTTTAACTGAGAGGGAAGACACACCCAACTTTCTGCAGGGAGTTCCAGGAGCATCTCTGGTTCATGAATCTGTGTTTCATACAACACAAAATAACAACTCCAGTAGCCCAACAGCCTGACCGTGAACTCTGAGCCCCAAAGCCCTCGCTGCTTTCCCTCTTGCCACTCACTGCATCCAGCAACTAGCCATTTCTTGGAAAAGTCTGCCTTTCCAGTGCAGGAGAGTGAACTGTCAGGGTAGCAATGTCATTAAATTGGATAATTTAATTTCTGATGACATGCACAGATTGCATCTGATACAGCCACAGATTTAAATTGCGTTAGCTTGGATTTGCTTTGCGTTGTGTGCAGTGACCCACGTGCAGCCACTCAGATTGGAGTGTTGCTCGAGGGCACCTTTTCCTCCCTGTGCAGACTGACCACGATTCCTCTGCTCTCACAGAGTGGGGAAATGGCACTGGAGCCGGTGTTCCATTTCTTGGCTCGCTGTGCAGCTCCTGGGAGCTGCTGGATTCTGCAGCAGCCATGGAGGCTGTGTGCAAGGCCAGGGATTGCTTCCCTCTGTCCTTCTCTGCTCCACACTCAGGGAATTGAAGTGCATACCTTGGTTTGGGAAGAACGCCGAGCTACTGGGGGCAGTGTTGTCTAACAGCTGGAACACAGAGGGGGAAGCAGGACAGGGTTTTGTTTTCAGTTTGACCCTGGTGGTGTGGGCTGGGCTGTCAGTGATTCCTCTGCATCAGCTGCCCTGGCTGAGCAGTGGGGCTGGGAGTATTGTCCTGCTTATTTATGGGAATTAAATGCTTGTGGCGGGCTCGGGTGCTTGGCTGCTGGATAAATGCCCTGGATTTCTAATTCCTGCTTGCCTGGTGCTCTGCCATCCTTGTGAGAAGGCAGTAAAACATCCTATACCAGCTCTTGGAAGGATGAATCTTCACTCTGAGCAAGGTGAACACCAGGGCAGCAGATCAGAGATGAGGACTCACTTTGACAGGCTCATTGGTACCCTTGGTCCTGCCTTCCCACCCCTGCTGGTACTTCAGCTTCCTCTTCCTTGTCCTCCAAACCAAACACACAACCTTGTGCTTTGTGGATACGTCCTGTGTGGCAGGGCTGGAGCCAGCAGGGTCCTACTGTGCTCTCAGAGCTAGAGAACCATTCATTTTGCTTTTAAAGCATCTGAAAAAGAAAAAAAGTTCTGTTTCTGGCCAACTTTATTTTTTGTTTCATGTCTCTGCCATCGGTTTCCCAGACAGAGACATCCCAGCCCCAGATGGGAAGTCAGCTTTGACTCCAGCCCAAGGGGAGGCACCAGTTCCTGAGAGGAACATGGCTGTTCCCTGTGGGCTCCTTGGGGTGAAAGGACATGGGATTGGGAGTGTTTTCTTCACAGGAGCATTCTGGAGAAAGGCAGCAGGCACAGGGATGGATGCGCAAAGTGCCTCACAGTGAGGTCGGACTCAGCTCTGAGAGCCACCCAGTGTCCTGGGCTGGGTGAGCTGCTGCTGTGCCTTGGGAATGAAGGGCTGGGCCTGGATCAGGGTTTGGGTTTGGGATCAGGCAGTTGGGAATGCAGAGCTGGGCCTGCTGACTCCGGGTTTGGGATCAGGCGGTCGGTAGCTCTTGGCTGGAGCCTGTACAACAAGGTCCCTGCTGGGAGTTGTTTGTTTAGTGCTGGCTGATTGGAGGGAGAGGGCACTGGCCCTTTCCCCCTCCTTAGGGGTGCGTTTCACTATTGCAAACTGGAGTTTGAGCATGTCTTGATCCTCTGCCTGATCCAACTGGGTGAAGGGCACGAGGAGCCATGTCTCTGTGCTGCCGCTGCCCGGGCACCCCTGAGCTCATCTGCCAGGGGAGAGCTTTGGTCCTCAACAACATGAAACATGTTTCAGCAGTAGCAGTTTTTTCCTTTACTGAACCTAGAGCAGAAAATCCCTCAGCAGGAGCTTGAGCTTGTTGTTGGGTGAGACACAGGCTTGTGGCAGGGATGGGGCCAATCTTCCTTCTGGCTGCAAATCAACTTGTACGCTTGTTTCTTTTAGTTTTTTGGGGTCCCAATTCTTGCTGGCTCACAGGCTGTCTGGCAGTAGAATCATGGAATCCTAAAGGTTGGAAAAGCCCTCTAAGTCCATCTAGTCCAGCCATTCCCCCTGTGTTCACCACTAAAGTGCCCCAAGTGCCACATCCACATTTCTTGAGCACCTCCAGGGATGGGGACTCCACCACCTCTTTGGGCAGCCTGTTCCAGTTCCTGACAACCAGAAGCAATTCTTCCTGATGTCCAGCCTGAACCTCCCCTTCCTGTTTTTCAGCTGGGTGAGGCTGTAAGAGCTCGACGCACAGGGCAGGGGAGTTACCTGAGGTCACACAGGGAGTTTGTGTCTGAGCCCAGCCCCGAGCCCTCCCAACCTTCTGAGGTGCAGCTGAGCGTGGCAGGCACATGGGATCGCACGTGCAGGGGAAGGTCTTGGTGTGTGAGGTGACGTGCTGGGGGTGCACATGCATCCAGCTGCCCCTGAAGCTTCTTCAGGCTGACAGAGATGGATCCACTACCTGTCCTAGTCCCAAAGGCAGCACAGCTGAGATTTGGGGTTGTTTTTGGAGTGGAGAGAGCAACACCTGGCCATTGCATCCCTTCGCCTCCTTGTGAAGAGCTGGCCCTGCAGAACCTGCCTCAGCAGGTCTGTGGTCACTTCCAGTAGGACTCATTTTGGCACATTTGGTGTGACAAGAGGAGCAGCATTTCATCATGAATCTGTGCCAGGGTCCTGGATTAATCATTGCTGCGGTTAATGGGTTGTAACTCAAAGCAAGAACCATCCACATCACCTGAGGACTCCGCAGGCCAAGCCAGTGGGTATCAGATGCTGGCACGGCTCTGCTGCCGGGAACTGGGGCTCCTGCAGGGCGTGAGGGAATGGAGAGCCATGGTTAATAGGTAGGATGGAGTTAATCATTCACTGAATTCCTGAGCTACACGCAGTATTTTATATATACTGAGCTGCTCAGTGGTTTTTTTGGTGCCTTGCTGGAAAGGAAACGGGGGTATGTGAAGCAAAACCATACTTAACAAGTCACAGTAGCCCTGGTGTGTGTAGGATTTCTTGCCTTGTGCTGAGGGTGGAGACGAGACGCTTGAATGATCTGATAGAGCTGAGCAGGGCTGGGATATTTGATATATCTGCACCTTTCACTTTGGATGCTTGGGCCAGGGACTGGAGAAGGAAGTGTCTGGCCTTTCACCTGCCTGAGACCCAAGGCAGAGATGTGTATTTTTCTCGCAGCAGTCGATCACCAACAACTCAAACAGAAGTGGGAAAACTTACCTTAATTAATAAAAATAGAAGGATGCAATTACTTACTAGAGTCCAGCCCTGCCAGCCAAAACATGAGTCAGCTACCTCTCATAAATCTTGAGATTAAAAATAAACCAAAAAAGGCCAAAAGTTGTTGCCTTCTGCATTTTGAACCTGAACTCCCATGTAAGACTCATCTGGAGGCATCTGTATCTCTCAATAAGGAGATATAGAGGAATAAAAGACCAGCAAAATAAAAGGGAAGGAAAAAGTAGAGATTATAATTTGATGTCCATGATTCCAGGAGACAGCTTTAGGGAGCCTACCACTTCTTTTAGGACAAGGTTGAGTATGTCTTCTAATTCCTTTTTGGGTAAAAGTGGTTGTCTAGAGCCACATACCGTGGGACCAGATACAGGAGTTGGTTGGGATTCCAGTGAGGTTGATACAGGCCTGGAGGTTGCTAAAGAAACAGCTGAAATCTTGAGGGTCAATTTTAGAGGACTGATCATGTGATCAGATGGATTGTATGACATCTCTGCTGTTTAGAGGTAAATATTTAATCTGTGGGTAACCCAAGGCTGATCTGAATTCTGTATCAGAGTGTTCTGTCAGTCGAGGAATCCGAGTGTCCCCTCCTCTCCCTCCCAGCCCTGATTCACCTCCCAGGCATCACTCAGACCTTGAGAAATGTTATCCCTGAGCTTGTTTATGCCTCTTCCTGAGGCAGAAGAGTGGTTGCAGGGTCAGTGATGGTGGCTGCAGGGTTGGGATAGTGGTTATGGGATGAGTGAAGAGCTGGGGGCGATGTGCCCAACGGATGACAGATTTACCCTCTTCCTTGGCAACAGATTCCTGCACGTTTTTTTCCCTGAGGCTGAACTCCCAGGTAGGCTGAGCCTGCTGGCTGCTTCCAGGATCCTCTTGGAGCAGCTGCTGTGCAGGGAGGGGCTCCTGGAACCAGCTTTGTGGTTGCATTTCTTGCGAAGTCTCTCCCAGTTCTGTCCATGCCGTTAGTGATGTTCCCAGCCCGGTTTGCCTCGTCCATTGAGATGAAGCCACAGTCTGGCAAGGAAGAGGAGAGGTCCTGGAGGGAGAATTCTGAAGTCACCCAAATCCACAGTTGTGAAAGACTTTTCCTGGTAGTGAAAGTGTTGATTCCACAGGGTGTTCCATAAACCACTGCCCTGTCCCTGCTGCCAGGCTCCAGCCAGCTCAGTGCCCGCAGTCACCAGTGTCTGCTGGTCACTGCTCAGAAAATAAAGCAAGGGAGGAAGAAAATCCCCAATTTCCCAGAAGCACAGGGCCAAGGATTGATTCCAGGAGCATTGCTGCAAGTGCAGAAGATCCTTGCTGTCAGGATCCTTGCAAGGTCAGGACTTGGAGCCTGTTTTTCTACCTGTGTAAAGAGCCGTGCATGGAGTAGCTGTGGCATAAACAGCCTAGGAAGGTGTTGGGATTTCTTTTTACTCGTTAAACATTTGTTTCCAAGGATTTGATTTTATTGCTCCTCCTGTTTCACACAGCAGGAAATTAAGAAAAAACCCCAACACACAAGACACAGATGCAAATTTTTATTTGCTCAAATGAGTCTGAACGTAGGAGCTGGGGCTCCAGGTCGCTTCACACAAATGTCTTGATATTTGATGATTCTGCATGTTGTAAAAATGTATGAAATCCATGCTCAGGCCTCTGAGACTCTGATCTTGGAGGTCTTTTCCAACTGTGGTGATTCTGTGATGTGTCTTTGTGTGCTACAGGGGAACACCGGTCACAAGTACGAACCTCTTTCTGCAGTTACAGCCCAGGCTGAGCACGGACAAAGGGTGGTTATCCCACTTCTAGTGCCTTCCCTTCCCTCTCCCCATCCCTGGGATTGTTCAGGGCCAGGTTGGATGGAGCTGTGAGCAACCTGGTCTAGTGAAAGGCATCCCTGCCCATGGCAGGGGGGTGGAATGAGATGAACTTTAAGGTCTCTTCCAACCCAAACCATTCCGTGATTCGGTGATTGACTTCACCCGCTGTCAGCCTCAGCATCATCCCTCTACCTCAGAAAGCTTCCAAACCCTGTAGGAGCTGGGGAGCACCCAAAATGCCTGATGTACTTCAGAGGCACCTGAGCCCATCCTAGGCTGTCAGGAGGGTCTGAGCCCCTGGGTGAGGGGCAAGGACAGGGCTCTGCGGCGGTGGCTGGTGCGGTCCCCCCGTGCGGGTGTGCAGGCTGTGCTTGCTGGGAATGCTCTGCACAGGGAGCTTTAGCCAGACATGGCAGGCAGCTCTCGGAGTTTTCTTGGCAGGAGGGTGTGGAAAATGTTGGAAAGGAAAAATGGAGCTCAGGCAGCCTGTAGGTCTGTCTGCCCCGGGCTCAGACGTGCGGGGGGCTGGGGAGCTCTGCCCCACTCACCCTCACTGCCCCGCTCACAGTGCCTGTGTGCCCCTGAGCTTTTGGTTTGGAGGCAAACAGTAGCTCTTTGATAGTCTTCCAAGGGCTGAGATGGGACAGGCAGACTTCTTATTGGCAAAAGCCTTGGGGTCTTTGTCTTCCTGCTCCCCTGGCTAACACAGGGCACAGGTCCCAGCCTGTTTGTCCTGACAGGGTGAGCCAGCGTGGGCTGAACAGGCAGGACTGGGCAGCGATCCCAGCATGACTGAGCTCAAAAGGGACCTGTTTTGTCTTTTGGGGCATTACCCAGGACCTTTTCTGCCCACAGGCACCCGGGCCATGGCTTTCCATCTGCAGGAAAGCTCTGCCTGCCCAGGCACACACAAGGTCCTGAGTGGAGGGGAGCTGCTCCAGGGGCAGCTCCAGCGCTGGAGAGGTCACACCTTGAGTGCTCTGTCCTGTTCTGGGATGTGCCGAGAGCACACCGTGGGTCAGAGTCGCCCTCACATCAGCAGCACAATGGAGGATTAGTTCTTGCTCCATGGCATCCCTTTCTTAGTGCACTGGTGATCCTTTCCATCTTAAACTCTGCTGCAATGCTGGATTACACCCTGAAGAGCAGTGGCTGTGGTGGATTACATAATCCCTGTGCACAGAGCCTGCCGCAGCCAGGCCAGTAATGTCCTTTTGGATCCGAGAGGAAGAAGGATGCTATGGAAACCTAACTTGTTATTATTTTATGGGAATGAAATTTATTATTTCGCTCTTCTGCCTCGGTTTGTGATTACAACATGGAGCAATTTTTAGCCTTGGCAAGAGGGTGGTTTAAGATGAGACCAAAGATGCGGCTTAACTCGGTGTCTGCCGTAAATCCCGAGGAGTGATGGTGCTGTCTGAGGCTGGCACAGAGCACACGGCATGCCCCAGCTTGTTGGGCCACTCTGCCTGTACCATTTTATTTGCCTTGGCCTCGACTGGGTGTTTTGTTTGCTCCTTTCCCTGTTGAACAAAGCAGATTTACTGGTGGGTTGTGTGTACCGCTAACACCCTCTGACACAATCACCCTCGTGGGTTTTTATGTCCTGTTTGTGATGAACAGGGACGAGTAATTTTGTGTTCAGTCATTGAACTGAGCCATAGGCCAAGACAGTTGCCTGAACCTGAAGTGAAGCATCAGCCTCCTCAGAGACTCCTCTCAGCACCGTCAGTGTTTGAGTCGCCTTGTGCCAGGGAGGGGGCTCAGCTTTGGGTGTCCGTTTTATTCAACATAAAGTGAAATAACAACGACAAAATTAATCTATGAGCTGTAAGGGGGGTGACTTTCTCTTTTTTAAGATGTCTGGCTGCTCTAGAAACTTCTGTCCTGGTGGGTCTCTGATGGTTCATTTCTTTTTTGGCGTGTGCTTCACTGTGTGCTGTGATGCCTTTGGGTGTTCAGACTTAGCAGTCTCAGCACTGAACACCTGGAGTTCAGGTGAATCACCACAGGACCTGTGCTTGGGAACTTGGGGGAAAAGAGCAAATTGAGGAGGATTTGAGTAATCAAGCAAATATTTCTGAGAGGAACAATGAGCTCTGGTGTTGGTCCCAGCATGTGCTTGGGTAGGGAGTAGGCAATAATTTAATATATTTTATCTATTTAGTATATTTTATAAGTGTGATGTGCCTGTATATACTAACCTGGAAAAGAAACATCTCTTGGTTTAGCATATGCAAAGGAAAAATAACAGGACATGGTATAGGCTGACTTGGGTGAGGTTCATCCTGGGGCACAGAGCCAGCACAAACACGGCCCCTGAAACCGCCTCAGCCTTACTCTGAGGTCTGGAGGGGCACTGAGAGAGTTTCACAGGCTTTGTTTTGGTCTTGTACACAGTGCAGTGGCCAACCCTGGCTGGCTGAACCGCAGCCTGGGGCATCTCACCACTGATGCAGTGGGGTGGGCAAGATGGAGAAATCAAAGTGGGGACTCTGGGATGTGCCCTGTCCTTGTCAGTGGGATTAGGAAATCAGGGGGAAACAGCGTCACAAAAACTGCAGGGAAGGGCTGCTTGCCAGAGAGATGGAATAATTAAAGAAAAAGAGTGGCTGTAGCAGAAGGAAAAATGCTGATTGTGAATCATGAACTGTCCGTGACTTTCCTGCTGTAAAAGGTTGAATGGTCCAGGCTGTGTATTTGTGCTGGCAGGGACAGACCTCTACAATAACAGCCGTACCCTGTTTAGCTTTGCTACTATTTGGAGGATCCGTGCCAGGACTTATTGGAATCCCCCAGGCAGGCCTTTAGAAGATCTTTTAAAACTGGTGGGGCTGTGGGATCAGAAACCCCTACTCAGTCTCCAGAGGAATTGGCTTTGTTTAAAAACAAAATCCACAGTAGGATGCTGAAGTGTGGTGAGACGTTTTGTACGGCAGCGTTTAATGGGATCGGGAAAGCAATACCTCCCAGGAGCATTTGCAGGTATTAAATCATTAGGAAGATTAGCAGAATTGCAAGACCTTCTTTTTTTTTTGTTTGTTTTTCCTTTTTTTTTTTCCCCCTAGAGTTTATTCACCGTAATGATGTTCCAAAGAGCGGATTATAGTCGTTGGTCCTGTGAGAGAAGGGAACAGACACAGACACCGTGGTGATCCTCCCTTTAACAGATCCCTGACATGACCTGTAGTGTGAAGTGAATGGAATTATCCTTTCTCTGATTCCTCACGGAAAAATCATAGAATCCTGGAATGGTTTGGGTTGGAAGGGACCTTAAAGACCATCTGATTCCAACCCCCTGCCATGGACACCTTCCACTAGCCCAGGTTGCTCCAAGCCCCATCCAGCCTGGCCTGGAACACTCCAACTGCGTCTCTATTATGTGTTTAACTTGAGGAAGAGACATCCCTTTTCCAAAGTTTTTCAGAGGAAGGAATTTGCAGGAGCAGGCAGCTGCTTGTGAGGAGAGGGTTTTAGGGAGGATCAGAGCCTGCCATGTCCTTCCCCAGGGAAGCGTGGAAGTTCTCCCTGAGAAGCACATACCATGTTCTCAGCCTGTAGTGGCTTTTTCCACAGCCCCACCTTGTCCCCTCAGCCTGGAGCACGAGGAGCAGGGAGATGGAAGTTCTGCAGTTGCTGAAGGTCGTGTGGGTTGCAGTGAAGCAGCACAGAAGCTGTTTTACAGCCAGCAGAGACAAGCCCAGGAGGGTCTGACTGAGCCAGAGGTCAGAGGTGAATTGTTTTTGTTGCTCTGGACAGGTGGAGGGCAGTCCCTGTCAAGGGGGAGAGTTGAGCTGAGGGGAGCAGCATAAAGCAGGTTATCTCAAGGTCAGCTGCATCTGTTCAGGATAAGCCAGTGACTTGACTGAAGCATTCTTCCAAAGCCCTTTCCAGGGATCTGTCCTTTGGTCTCCACCCCATACCTCCAAATATGTTGCATACTGGATTTATCAGCTCCTGATATTTGGCAGAAGTGTGGACAATTATTTGTCTCAGGCAGATCATGTAAAAGCTTTGGCTCTCTCCTATCTGGAGTTTAAATTTTCAAAGGAGTGGGTAAGAGAATTAGATGTGCAAGTCCTGTTTAACCCATGGGATCCAGAAGCTTCCTTTCTGTGGTGTCAGGCTCGGGTTGTTCCAGCTGTCTCACTGCTGAGCTGTCACCTGTGCCACCTGAACCCTTGGAATGCTGAGGGGCCTTTGGCATCTCTTAATGTACAACACGTGGAAGTGAGTGGATCCCTGGGTGGGTCCAAAGGACAGGGAGACCCTGGCACGGGTTGCCCAGAGAAGCTGTGGCTGCCCCATCCCTGGAAGTGTCCCAGGCCAGGTTGGACAGGGCTTGGAGCAACCTG
>JAWWES010000035.1:15098588-15116628 GCA_035583135.1 Lophotriccus pileatus | reverse complement strand
GAATGAGAAGAGCTTTCAGATCCATTCCAAACCAAACCATTCCAGGATTCCATGATCTTGTGCAAGGAACAAATGAGTTACTGTTTCCAAATCCATTCCCAAGGCCTTCTGGAGGGGCAGCTCTGGTGCCACACTCAGGGTCCTGCTGGGGCCCCACCAAGCTGCTCGTTCCCCTTTGTACCTACTTTGGGGCCTCTGAACATCAGCATTTTTTTTTTAAGCAGAAATATTCTGACTGCATCACAGAAGACTTTCTAATGCTAAAAGGAAGCAGCCCAACCACACACATTATTAATGCCAGAAACATGCAAATGCCTTTTGTACGGGAACCAGCAGGTCTATATTGGGTTCTAATTGGTTTTTGTTTTCAGAAGGAAGATGTTTAAGGTTCCACAGTAGAGAACATGCTCCAAAAATATTGAGAGCAGAGCCCTCCAACCCAAACAACCACATTTGAAAAAATGTGGGGGAGCTGGTGTTGGTACCAGCACTGGGACAGGGGGTTTAGGGGAAGGCCTGTCCTTTGGCCTCTCGTAGACCATTCCCTTTGCTCCATCTGTCCCGTTGCAGAGCAGCCTGGCTCTGGGTTTTACCTCTGATTTATGGCACAGAACATCAACCAGAGCTGCTGTTTAATGAATTCCTTGAGTGTTTCTGTTCCAGTAGGGATTCGGGGGCCTGACTTTGAGTTATGGAGCCTTTGTGCTAAAGAGATGTTTACAACAGTGACTTGGAAGCCCTTTCTCCCAGGGAATCATGGAAATACTGTTATCTCAAGCTTCAGAAGGAACTTCTGCAGGGAGACCACCCAGGACTCAGGCCTACCTGCCACCAGAGCACCTCTGCTCCCCCATGTAGCTGGGAGAGACAGAAATCTGGCACAGGCTGGGCTGAGTCCTCATCCCCTGGAAGGGCTGGATCCCCCGGCACAGCTACGGGTGAGCAGAGGTGGAGATGTCCTCATCAGGGAAGTTTCTTGCTCTGTTTCTGGTATCTTCAGCCTGATGGGTAGCAGAGCTTTGCTGCTGGGAGAACATCCCTTTGTGAGGGCATGCAGGTTTTTCCCAGGTTGCTGTATTGCAGGACTCGTTTCCCTTCCATACTCGTGTCACTCCTTTTCCTGCTGCTGGTGGAGGCTGCCAAGCATTCAGCTTCTTCCTCCCCCGTAGCTGTGTCTGCATCCACTGCTGTTTGTGTTCCTGCTTTCCTTTAGAGGCTTTTTTTGGGTTTCTTGAACATCAGTCTCATTTTTATAACGTGTGGGTCCTGCCAGTTAGTGATCACTGCGTGAGGGGGAGGATGATGTGCAGCCACCATGTTCTGTCACCTGCCCCAAGGCCATCCCAAGCAGACCAGTGCCCACCAGCAAACCAGTTTAACCAGCAGACCTGTAGCTCCCTGCCCTGCAGCCTGTGGTGGGAAGCAGTCAAGGCTCCCTCTAGCTCCTTCTTCTGCAGAGGGCTGGGACAGGCGCTGCTTTTCAGAGGTGATGGAGAAACACCCCTTGTCCTTGTCTCTCCTGGGATTTTCTTGAATACAGGGAAAAATCGGGCACCTGGAGGTAACGTGGACCCCAGGCCTGTCTGGAACATCTTGGGAGAGACCTCCTGGGAGGGGGTGGTGGGCGCTGGGTGCCTGGCTGTGTCCTGGCTGAGGGCTGGCAGCGGGAGCTGGGATGGGGCCGGAGAGGAGCGGCTCCGGGTTACATAACGCTCCGCTCCGCTCCAGAGACACGTTCGGATGATTAATTCGAGGCTCTGGCAGCCGCTTCCCTGTAATAATATTTTAAACATTACTTTTCCACTGGCCCTTGCCAGCGATCGTTATTTTGCGCTGTGGAGGCTGTAAAATTTCACTTCAAGGATGGGTTTCACTCCCGTTACAGAATGTGTCTGGAATGTGCAGATGTTTCCTTCGGGGAATAGCGAGCCAATCCGCTCTAACACATCACCCCCACGGGGAGGACTCAACGTGCTAAGCAGGCCTATTCACAAAATCCCAAACAAACACACACACACACACGGAGCCCCCGTGGAGCTGTACCCGGGCTGGGCATGTCGCTCCCAGCCCTGCTGATGGAAAACCCATCGAGCTGCAGCGGGATCGGGGCTGGGCTGCAGGGACACGCGGGGCTGGGCACAGAGAGGTCCCACAGTGGGCCCTCACGTGGTGCCACATAGTCCTGGAAGACGTCTTCTGGAAGAATTCTGAAAAATTTGGCTTCTTTGGGGAAAATTAGGCCCCTCCCAACCCAAACCGTTCCAGGGTCTGTTGGTTTTAACTGGAAGAGAGTGGGATTAGATTAGATGGAAGAAATTCTTTACTCAGAGGGTGGGCAGGCCCTGGCACTGGTTGCCCAGAGAAGCTGTGGCTGCCACATCCCTGGAAGTGTCCCAGGCCAGGTTGGGCAGGGCTTGGAGCAACCTGGGCTCGTGGAAGGTGTCCCCATGACAGGGGTGGGACTGGATGGGCTTTAACGTCCATTCCAACCCAAACCATTCTTGAATTTGGAATTCTATGATTAACATCCTGCAGGTATCCAAGGGTTGTGCATGCCAAGGACAAAGCAGCTGTAGGTGTGCCAGAATTAGAGAAAATGGAAAGATAGGATTTAATTGCACAAAATAGTTTACATGAAGAGCAGGGAACACTGACCGTTGCTTTTTATGGAACAGCTTCAAATTAAGGCTGTAACCATCCCTGAGGGATATCTGATGGGGCTGGTCCTCTTTTATAGGAGGATCCAGGAGATCACGAATTTTTTTACTCCTCTAATTTTCTCTTATCATCTTTACTGCAAGGAATGGGAGAACAAAGCTATTGGGGCATCAGGTCCCTGAAGAGGACCCCTTAAAGGTGCTGTCTGTCACGGATACAGGGAGAGCTGGAGAGGGACTTTGGACCAGGGCCTGGAGGGACAGGTCAAGGGGGAATGGCTTCCCACTGCCAGAGGGCAGGGTTAGATGGGATACTGGGAAGGAATTCTTGGCTGTGAGGGTGGTGAGGCCCTGGCACAGGCTGCCCAGAGAAACTGTGGATGCTCGAAACTCTGCTTCTAGTTGTGGGAGCCTGGAGAAGAAATGGAAGCACTTATGGAAAATAAATGTACAAGGTAGAGTACTGGGAAAGAAAAATGGTGATAGTGATGAGTGTGGGCTGAACTTGAGCCCATCAAACACTGATAAGCAGAAGAATGCAAGGAAAAGTCTGTGGCCAGCGAGGTTGAGAAGAGTAAAGAGTTTTTCAAGTGTGTTGGGAATTGGAGGAGTTAGATGATACTGGTCTGTTAATAGATGGACATGGTCAAATTATCAATGAAAATACAGAAAAGACAGGACTTCTAAGTAAATATTTCTGTTTTCTGTTTGGAATAAAGCCAGGTGATGTATTTGTATCATATGAGGATGATGAAACACTTTCCACTCCAACAGTAACCGAGGAGGATGTTAAACAGCTGCTAATAATGTTAGACTCTCTTAAACCAGCAAGTTCAGATATTTTGTATCCAAGAATTTTAAAAGATCTGGCTGAAGAGCCCTTTGGGCTATTAATGTTCACTTTTAATGGATTTTTGGGCATTAAGAAAATTCCCAAGGACTGGATCAAAATGAACATGGTGCCAGTGTTCTCAGAGGGCAAATGGGATGGTACAAATCAGTGTCCTGATTTTCTGTCCCAAGGAGGAACAATACATTGCATGGCATGGCATTAGCTAGCAATTAAAGGGGATAGTGTAATTAGTGGCAGTCAACATGGAAAATCCACTTATGGAAAATAGATCTCATGAACCTCTGCCTTTTAAGTAAGTTGACAGATGGAGGAGGTGAAGATTCTGATGTTGATGTAATGCACATCTGACTTCACTAAGAGGGCAGAATCTGAACCCTTGAGTCAGATTTTTGAATTTGACTCAATGCCACCTGTATTTGTCAGGAGTTGAATGAGAAAATCAGCACTACTGATGTTAAAGGAATTAAATACTGGCACCAGAGTATATCATGAGACCTGCTGTCTGTTCTCACACTGGGTTGGACCCCGTGTGCCCTCTGTGTGTCCCCTTGAGCTGCCATGAGAGGTGGCTGTGGCTGGTGTCACTGCTAAACCCTCGGTGCTTTGGGAGCTCGGGTTGGAGGGGCTGGGAGCAGCCTGGGCTGGTGGAAGGTGTCCCCATGGCAGGGTTTGCTGCCTCGTGGCTCTGCTTGCCGTTCCTCGTGGTGCTGGTGCCAACTGTGAGAAACGGGACCATTTCCCAGCTGTTTGAAGAAGTCACTTCTGATCTGACACTGCCTTTTCAGTCTCACTGTCTCAGCTGGCTTGCTCTCTGAATTCAGCTCAGGAGTGGCATTAAGATTTTAAGAGGTCTCCTCAGGGTATTTTGGAGGGATCAGGCAGTCCTGGCTCGAGGCTCTTGCGCTGTACTGATGATGCCCAAGTTGTTCCCCTGTTCCTTTTGGGATACAAACCACAGACACCCCTGAGGGTTTCCAAGGAACAGGCCGTGTAAATATTGTTTTGTACTCACAGTGTTTGACGTGTGCTTTGGAGAAGCCTCTCTGGAGTTCTCTGTGTCCCTTGGCTGCAGCTCCCATGAGTGTCAGGGACTTATCAGTGCTCTTGATCCAGCAGCATCCCGAGCCTCCTGCATCCTGTGAGCCTTGTCTGGGGCTCTTATTCCTTGTGTACCGCAGGATTTATGGTGCTGGGACAAAATAGCACTGGACTTTTATGATTTCTCACAGAGAAGTAACAACCCCAGAGGAGAGTTGTCCAAGGAAAGGCCTCACATTAAAATAAATAGAAATTGAGTAATAAAAAAGGAGGATTCAAAGATTACGTACTCCATCCCCTGTCCCCCTGGTGAATTAGTATCAGCAATACCTAAACATTTATTGCAAACTCGTCACTCCTGTAAGGAAGATTAGGCACTAAGTAGCTCAGCTGTGTAATCCCTAAATTGCAGCTTCCAGAGGGCTCACTTTCTGTGGTAAAATCAAATATTCCTGGGCTTGCAACATGCTGACTTGGCAACATGCTGGGTTTTCAGGAGAGCAGAGCTGGGCACTGGAAGAGCTGTGTGTTGGCATGCAGTGCCCCAGGACCTGGGGGCTGGTGTGTTTTGGGGGAAGAAGTGGGACCCCTGCACGGAAAGCGGTTGGATTTGGGCTGCAGGCGCCTAACACAGCCTGCTCGAGCCCTGCCACGTGTGCTGGGAAGATGCTTGAATTTATCACCTCTTGGGTTTCTTTGCGGATTTTCCATGACACAAATGTGTGTTTGCAGGGCTGACATTTCCCTGGCTGGAGCTGCAGACAGCTCGTTTGCGTGCGGCGCTAATTACGGACACCGGCTTGACTTAAATATTTGGGTTGCAGCTTTCCCAAGCCGCGGGTTTTCCCCGTTCCCATCTTTTGGTGCAGTGTTGCAGGGCTGGGTGATGCCTGTTTCATCCTTGCTTTGTGCCACATGAGGTCACCTCTTGGCAGTGCTGGCTCCACGGCTCGTGCTGGCTCCCGGTCGCTCGGGGGGCTCAGAAGGTGGGACCTGGCGTGAAAAGCCTCTCTCGTGGCAGTGGCCATCCCTGCATCCAGCCCCTCGTCCCCACAGAGCGCCCTCCTGACCTCCACAAGCCCAGGAGGCTCCTGGTGACACCCCAGTGCCCCCCTTGCTGTTGTCTCTGTTTCTTGGCTGCTGGGAATGAGGAGATGGAGTCAGTTCAGTCTGAGAATAACTCGTCAGAGGAGCTTTGCTGCGGGTGCTGGAGCCCCCCGAGGGGAGAGGGAAGGGGTAACACGGCCCCTTTGCTCGACTGGCTTCGCCCCTGGTCCGGCTCTGTAACCATATTAGGGAAAGTCAGCAGAAAGCTGCTGGCTGCAGGGATCTGAGGAGCTGCTCCTGGAGTCCCAGCTGCTCTGCAGACAGCTCCCACCTGGAGGGAGGGCTTATCCTGACTGTGGGGGGGATGTGCTGGCCGTGCTTGGGGTTCTCTGACCGTGGTGGGGGTGTCTTGGCCGTAGCAGGAATGCCTTGGCCGTGGTTGGGACGCTCTGGCCATGGTGGGGATCCCCTGGTTGTGGCAGGAGTGCTTGGGCTGTGCATCCTGCAGGTGCAACCTCCTGTGTTTGCTGCAGGGATGAGGCACAGGAGCAGGGGGAGTGTGGGGCAGCAGCCCCTGGGAGGGATGCTGTGTCACCTGGGATGCTCTGAGCTCTCAGCTCAGGCTCCTGCAGGGCTCAGTCTTTCCCTGCTTCTCGAAGCACAGGCTCTCCCAGCCCCTTTTCCTGAGCTGTGGAAGAGCCTGTGGTCCCAACCCAGCAAGATGAGTCGGATTTACCCCTGCAGATCCAAGGGTCGTGTTGTTCTGGTGCTGGGAGAGAGGCTTGAGCAGGACAAGGCAAGGCAGGGAGGTGGGGAAGGAGTGTGGCTTCATCCAGTGCTGGAGTGACCTGCTCGTGGTGCTGCAGGAGCTCTGTGCCAAACCCAGCCAACCCCTGGCACAGCTGCCCTGCAAGGGCATGTTGAGAGAGCTTTGTGGTTCCTCAGGAGGGCACAGAGAGCGCAGAATGTTGCAGAGATGCTCCTAACCATGCCTTGCATTTTCCCATCTGCAACAGGATTTTGCTGTGGGAAGAAAAACATTTCGCTTTTAGGTTAATATTTGTGAAAATGTCTTTTGGGAAGAGTTCCTCAGAGGGAGCCAGGGCTTGGGTCAGCATTTGAAACTCGTAAAATTCCAAATGAGCTAATAAATTGTCATCGGGCCGTGTCAGCCTCGGGGAGATGAGGGTGCTCAGAGCCGCCTGCCACCAGAGAAAGGCCCCTCCTGGTGCTGGGCTGCAGCTCTGGGAGGTGAAGTGTGGTGGAGCTGGACTCCTTTTGCCCTGGAAAACTGCTTCAGCATGACTTAAGCCAGTAGCTGGTGATGATCTCCATGGTCTCCACCTCTGCACACAAGAACTGTGACTTCTGCTGTGCTTCCTGGGAGAGGTGCAAGCCAAAAGACTGAGAAAAAAAGGAACCAAATCAGCAAAACCCTCTAATTTTTCCTGGCTCCAGCTTGCAAAAGCACATAGAGTTTTTCCTGCTCTTTTCTGGAAAGTCTGTTCTGTACGTCAGGCGGGATCAGCACCACGCTGCCTTTTCTTCCTGGAGACAGGGAGGTGTTTGCCATGGCAACATGGCAGGCAGCATTTGGGCTGTGCAGGGGACCTCCTGGGCATTTGTGGCTCTGGGAGCTGATGGATGGCTCTGGGAGCTGATGGATGGCTCTGGGAGCAGTGGGGCTTCCTTATGTCTCACCAGCCATCTCACATGTCCCTCTGTCACTTGTCCTCGCTGCCTGCAGGGTGGGGACAGTGCAGCCTGGCTTTGCATAGAATAGTTTGGTTGGAAGGGACCTTAAAGGCCATCTGGTGCAGGAACACCTTCCACTGTCTCAGGCTGCTCCAAGCCCCGTCCAACCTGGCCTTGGACACTTCCAGGGCTGGGGCAGCCACAACCTGGATGGTGGGGTGAGAAATGGAAGCATTGCTGGGTTTTGCTGGGTATTGCTGGGAGCTGTCTTTCCCTGGTGCCTCTGGAGCTTCACTGCTCCACAACAGTCTTAGCTTTGATCATGGCTTACAGACCTGGAGCTTCTTTCCTGCCGCCCCAGCCTGCACGGAGGCTCCTCTCTGCTCTCTCTCCATCTCCAGATGCTTTTCCCATTGCTATTCTGGCTGGGCTCCCTGCACCAAAAGGGCTGGGGAAGGCACAGGGCAGCGCTGCCCCCTCCCCTCCCCTCCCTGTTTGTGAGGTGGGGGCAGAGCAGGCCCACAAATGACATGATGAGAGCGTGACATCAGGCTTGGCAGCGGGGCCGGCGCTGCTCTGCCGAACACTGGATGCTCTGTGGAACTGAGAGGCAAACAGCAACGCACCAAAACAAGCCTGCCCACCCCACTGCTGCAGAAATAACCCTGAGCTGGGCTCTGCAGGGCCTGTCTGAGCTTATCCACAGCTCTGGAGAGGTTCAGGGGTGCACCCAGCATCGCACAGGGACTTGACAGCAGGGCTGGGATGGAGCTGAAGGCTCCCAAGGCTCAGGTTGATGCCCTCATTATTAAATGTTCCCATAATGAAAGTTTCACCTTCCTTGCACAACCAACTCCTTTTCCAGAAGGTTTTTAAACCCTCCCTTTGCTTGGCTGGCCAGTGAAACGTGGCTGTGTTTGCTGGGGCATTTAGGGAGCTACAAGGGGAGCTCTGTAACTCAGTTCTTGTACCATAGTGGTTGGTGGGTTTTGGTGCCCCATATCTCACAGAACAGGAGAAGCCTTCCAGCCTCCTCTGGCATTGCACAGCTCCATTTTACAGGTGTGGAAACTGAGGCAGGACCAAGAAGTTGTCACTTGTAGCTGCCCTTTTCCAGGCAGCACAGCCTATTCCCAAAACCCCCCGGGACACAGGCAAGTACATTTTTCTTTCTCCCTGCGGGGAGGGCGTCAGGCTGCATGTGCAGAGCATGTCAATGAGAGCCTTGTTTGCTGCTGGCTTCAGCTCTGCCTTGAACCTGCTCTGAATTTCCTGCAGCCTGGCACTGGGCTGGGAAAATACAGTCGTGGCAGTTTGTGGCACCGCCAGGCTCTGTCCCACAGCCCTTGCCTTGGCTTTTATTGCTCAGTGTTTCCTGGTTTATTTTTTTTCCTGCAGCCCAGCTTGGTTCACAGCCACCTTTCCCATGCCAGGAAGGCATGCTATGATTTTCCACACAAGCTGGAGAGGGAGCAGTGGGAGAGGGCAGGCAGGCAGTTGGGAGCCCAGCTCCCTGACTCGTGGCTGGAGGTGGTGGGTGCTGAATCTACCCCCATTCCTCAGCTCCATTGCTCTGGCATTTCAAGTCACTTTAACATTATTCAGTGAAGCTGACTGACCCCTGGGAGTCAAGGATTTGGGTCTTGGCCTTCCCTTATCTGAAGTTTAAGAGTCTCCTCTGAGATGGAATGGAAACAACAACAAAGGGTGTTTGTGAAGGGCGGGGGACAGCACCAGGCCAACGTCTCCTGCCTGGCATCCTGGCAGAGGGATGGAGAAGAGCAGATCTGCCCTGCTGGAATCCTTCACTTCCCAGCTGGGAGGCAGCAGGATGGGAGAGATGCAGGGAGGGCTTGAGGCTGGCTCCAAGGGTTTGGTGCCCTTCATGCCGTGTGTGAGGGTGAGAGCTTCCCCCCCTGCCCCGTGCTCCCCCCTCCCTGCAGCCAAGCAGCACTTGGAAGAGGCTCTTGGAAATGGCAGAGCCCTGTTTTTGTAGCAGCTGAATGGTTTGTTTTGGAGGTTTTGCTTGTCTGGGCAAGGAGCAGGAAGGCATCTGAGCTGGAACACCGTTTCCTTCAGTCGTGGACTTGAGGTGCTGCCTAAAACTAAATGGGCCATTTCCAGGTATTTCAGAGCAGCAGAGAAGTGTTTGTGCTGGTCTCCCTGTCAGGTAACTGGTTGGTGGTCTGGTGCTTTCCAGAACGGGGCAAGCACTGCAGGAAGGTGCAGGGCTGGAGGGGGACGAGGTACAGAAGTGCTCAAGGGGAAGTGGAGCCGGAGCCTCCCTGAGGAGGGCTCTGTCCTGGCTGGCAGCAGCTGGCATTCCAGTCCGAGCTGTCTTGGGTGCTTGTCTCCCAAATGGGAGCTGGGAACGGGTTTGGGGGTGACTTTGGTGTGCCCTGTGCAGAATGTGACCCCCAGTGGGCTGTGTCACTTCAGCCAGAGGTGCTCTGTGCTCTCCCACTGATGAAGATCGCTGGCGTGATCGTCTATTTTTGCTAATATCCTTTTTTCAGTGGATTTGTTGAGCTTCTATTTTGCACATTTCTTGGACTTCTCTATTGGTGTGGCTGGTGAACTCTTCTGAATCCACTCTCAGCTTGGCAAAGAACTCCCAGACAGCAAAATCAGGGAAAATAAACCTTTTAAAGAGACATCCATCCCCATTACTTATCCCCAGAGTTTCCTGGAATCATACACAATTTTCCTGCCAGTTTGGCAGAATTATTTTCGTTTGGATAAATGAAGTTTAAATGTCAGATCAAACCAAGGATTAATTGATTAAGGAGTAAAAATAAGCAGTGAGAAAGCCAGGAGAAGTGAGGAAAGGTGCTTGTAGGGTAAAAGGTGAGAAAGCAGGACGTGGTGTGTCCAGCCCTGTCTGCTCCCTGGAGCTCTGCCAGAGATCCGTGAAGGGTAAGGACCATCACATGGACTCAGAGTGTTTGGATGCTGCTGAAAGAAAGCTTAGGCCAAAGGAGATTTGCCTGAAACCAAAATGTGAAGTTTCTTGGGAACAAGTGGAGACTGATCAGCGAAACTTTCACTTCTTCTCTGAGTGACATTTAAAATTGGGAAAGAGGAGAGAGAGCTGGGCTGGTTTGGTTTGGATGAGCTGGTGTTACTGGGAGCGACTGGAGGTTTGTTTAAGCAGTGTTCCTTTCAGGAGGACAGTCTGTCCTGATATCAAGTGGAAAATATTCTTTGTTGCTTCTTCCTCCATTAGAAGCTTTCCCAAAGAAACAAAAAGATTTTTTAAAATGTAGAATTGATGCATCAATTGTGTAATTACTGATCAGGGCTTTGGCACCAGAAACGCTCTTGGAAGTTCCTCTTAAATTTTTCTTAAACTTAATTACTACTTTGGTCTAATTTATTTTTTAATGACTTCTTTGAAAGTCTTAGACCAGGCTATTTTTTAAAAGGGTGCATCACATTTAGTGCCACGTTTGTCGTGGCTGTCATTGCTCCAGGTGTGGGGCACACAACGACAGTCCCGGTCTCTGTTCACACCTTACGTGAGGAGCAAATGCTTTGTGGTTGGGAAAGGTGTTTTCTTTGGCTGGGAAAAGTGCTCTGCTTCAACACACCAAACTTCCACTCAAGGAGCCTGGCTGGAGTTTGGAGAGAGGCTCTTCTAAGGTCTGGTGATGGAGATGTGACAAAACAAGGTCGAACAAAGGCTGAAAATGGTGTTTTCTTTCCCCAGGGATCTTTCCAACAACAAGATCAGTGGTTTAGATGTTGAGCTGTTCAGAAGCCTGACTTCGCTGGCAAAGCTGTGAGTACCCCTCACCCCCCAGAGCTGCAGGGCTGAGCTGGGCCCTGGCACACGTGCTGGGGTTTCACAGCTTGTGTTTGACCTCCTCTGCTGAGCCCCAGGTAGTTGTGTCCATGAACTCCCTCCTCAAGGCCTTTAGCTGCTCAGTGCAGTGATTTGCTAACTGGCATGGAGGGTTGGGCAGGATTTTGGCCAGAGAATGAGGATTGTCACGGGATGTGTGTTAGTGGATGGAAAATCATCGAATCCCAGAGTGGGTTGGGTTGGGAGGGACCTTAAAGCCCATCCAGTTCCACCCCCTGCCATGGGCAGGGACACCTTCCACCAGCCCAGGTTGCTCCAAGCCCCGTCCATCCTGGCCTTGGACACTTCCAGGGATGGGGCAGCCACAGCTTCTCTGGGCAACCTGTGCCAGGGCCTGCCCACCCTCCCAGGGAATGGTGACAGAGCTGCAGTGACCAGGAAATCACTACCAACATGATGAATTTTGCTTTTCCTTTTCCCTCTTTTACAGAGATATAAGCCACAACCAGATTTCTACATTAGAAGATGGAATATTTGATAATTTATTTAATTTAAGTGAAATGTAAGTTCATTCTCTTTGTTTCCCAGTTCTTTTCTTTAGACCTTTTCTTGGAACAGCTCTTCCCTTCCTGGTGGGGTGGGATCTCTCAGGGAGGTCTTGGGCATGCACCCAACCAAGGTGCTGCCTTTTGGGGTGTCTCCAGTCTCTTAGTCTGTGTCCTACTCCTGGGTCCTTGTTGTTGTCCTTCAAGCCTGACCTCTTCCTAGGCTTTGCTTCTGTCTCCTGGATACCTCCAGCCTCTGCCACTGCCTTTTGTCTTCCCTGCTTCTCTCCCACAGCAGCTCTGCTGAGGTTCTTGTCTCTGGCCACTCTCTGGGTCTCACTTACTGTCCTGTTTGTGTGGTCACACCTTGGGACCAGGGATCTGATGATTCTGCAGCATGGTAGGTCCTGACTGAGGTGTCCAAGTTGCTTGAAGACACTTGAAGGTGGTGTCCCTAAGTGATCCAATTATTTTAGGTTCTGTTCTTTAGTTGAAGTAATTAAAGCTTTTGGTGTTTATGTGGAGGGAGACAAGGGGAAGCCACACATTTCCAGACAGATCCATTAATAGTAGTTCTGTGTCTGAAGGAGCCAAAGATTAACCCCTCTTGCAAGCCCTCAGGGCAAGCAAGAGAAAAGCTCAGACCCACATTCTCCCTGAGGACAGGACCCCAAGGGCATTCTCAGCCCTGAACTTCTGCTCTCAGGTGGCTCTAAAAGACACAAAGGCCCCAGGCTGGGTCCCCCTGAGCCTGTCCCTGCTGGGGCTGGTGGCAAAGTGGTGCTTTCAGCCCTAGAATCGTGGTTCAGCTCAGCCCTGATGGCGTCAGCTCCACACACAGCTTCCAGCTCTGTCCTGCTCAGAGCTGAGTGCCAAAGGCTGTAATTTGGATCAAGCTTAGCTGCAATTAAAGTTTCCATCTTTTCATTAAACTGCCACATGGAAAGATTATCATTGACTTTGCATTTCTTTTTTTGACAGATCAATTTTATTCTCTTAGCTATTTTTTAATGGAGCTGGAAATAGCCTCCCAGAGCAAGAGAGGCTCCCTCACATCCAGGGGCTGTTGGATGTCAGATTATTTTAGATATAAGACTGTGTCTGTCATTTGCTTCTAATTGCAACAATTATTTGTAGAGTTAAAAAACTACTTGGAGTACTTGCCTAATTCTAGCCTCTAGAAAAATCACGTTAATTATTGCTTGATTCCCTATTCATTAACTCCCCTCCCAGTTATTCCAAAGCCTTTCAGTGGAGTGGCACAGCTGGGAACAGGGAGGGCTCTGCACGCTGCTGTAATTAACGCTTGGCAGATGTCACACTAATCCCTGACTATTTCTGATCTCCCCCTGACAGAAACTTAAGTTGGAATCCATTTGTTTGTGACTGCAAACTGTCCTGGTTGCCCCGCTGGGTGGAAGACAGAAAAGTGAGAGTTCTTGAGGCGTCAGACACGAGGTGTGCCCACCCCCCCGAGGTGGCAAACCTGTCCCTCTTCGACGTCCCGTTCCCCAACGCCACCTGTGGTAAGAAAACGCTGTGGGGGTGGTTGAACCAGGGGCAGCTGGGCTCACATCGGCCTCTTTAGACCCCAGGTCACCAGTTCTGGTGGAATCAAGCAAATATTGGGCACGCAGGCTGTACCCTGGTGCCTCAAGGATCCAGTCAGTCTCATCGAGGCTGAGATTAACGCTGGTGACAGAGCAGGCATCAGGCAGCCACCACAGCACGCTGGCTCAGTGACCTCCAGCCTCAGGCTGTCATTCTCTCCAGGTTTTAACAGTGTGACTTTAGGCAGTGAAACCTCGTGGGAGCTGCTGGGACCTGGGCACATGCTGGGTGTCTGCAGCTGACGGGGCTCCACGTGGGGAGTGTTGAATGAGCGCTGCCCCATCTACAGCCCCTCACCTGCTCCTGGGGCATTTTTCTGACTGTTGGCCAGCAGAAACATCAGGCAGCGATTAACTGGAGGTGGAAAGGGGGAGCCCAAAGAAAACTAACGCTGCCTGGATGCTCAGCTATCCCTGAGTGAGGGAGAGGGAAGGAGAGTGCTCCCCACAGGGATCTTTAATTCGTGATAGGAGGATGCAGGGCTGAGGGACCTGGAGCTGTGTGACAGGAGGATGCAGGGATAAGGCTGAGGGATCCAGGGCTGGTGGGAGCCACTTGAACTGCCTGGTAAAGCACAGGCCTCCCCAAGAGCAAAATCTGGATTGAGGTTGCTCCTCTTTCCCCATCAAAGCCACTCCAGCTTGCAGCATCTTGCAGGATTTATCCAAGGGAAAAACACTGGCACTGCTACTCCCCTTGATAATTAGTTATTCTCTCTTGAACTACTTTAAGCCAGGGTAGAAACAATAATGTGAGGCTGTCTTCTGGGTAACTCAGTGTAATGGGAGTAGGCTGGGACAGCCTGCCAGCTACTGACAGTTGTTACTGACCGGCAGGGAGTGAGGAATGACCAGGCTGGTGGTAAAAACAGAGTGGTTCCCATGCCGGTCCTCCTCGTGGGACTGCTCTTAGGAGAAGTGGCTCAGCATTCACTGGAGGGCTGTGGAGGAAGCTGGAGAGTTGGATGGATTCACTCTGGGAAGATCCCACGGAGCTGTTGGGATGTTTGGGGGAGATGTTGTAGCAACCAGCAGGAGCGGCGGAGCCAGCGTGGCCGGGCTGCGTGGGCAGAGGCCGAGGGAGAGGCCCTGCCTGGGTGTTTGTGGCAGGGAAATGTCTGTGCAAGCCAGAGAGGGGGAATTAAACTCAAGGGAATGGGCTGTTCCTCAGGGAATGGGGCTGTCATGGCTGCCCTTGCTCTCTGTGCCTGTGTGTCCATGCCTGTGTGTGTTGGTGCACTGTTGTTTCTGTGCATCCTCCTGATGTTTATCCTACCACAGCTCTGGGCTGTGCCTGCCATTGCCCTCATCTCTAGCACCACATTTTGCCTGCAGGTAGGTGGGAAGCTCTTGGCTCTCCCCAGGGAGGGAGGTGGCTGCAGGGTCTGCCCAGCTCCAGCGTGGGGCTGGTGGAGAACCCATCAGTGTCTCCCCCAATGTGTCTCTCTCTGATGTGTCACTGCCCAAGGGTGTTTGATTATGGATTTGTTGCTGGCTGTCCCTGGCAGCACTTGATGAAATAGGCTGCATCAGACCTGGGTACCACCAAGGGACAACTTTCTGCCATGGTTTCACTTGGTGATGAGTCCTTTGGGCTCCTCTGAGCATCAGACATGGTGACTCCGTGTCCCGTGGGACTGTCAGGCTCTCCAAAGCTTTATTTTTATTTTATTTTACTGAGTGTAGCTGCTCCATAAATCTGTGTGACTGGCTTGTTATTTCTGTCATCATTAATTAGCATAAAGAGTTTGGAAACTGTTGCTGAGGGATTAAAGACTTCCCAGGCAAGTCTCAAAAAGGAGATGTTCGGAGTAGGAGCTGCGCAGGAGAATTCCATGCCCAGGAGCGTGGGGTGGTGTCTCTTGGAGGGTCTCACCAAACCATGGCTTCACAGTGTCAGTTTGCAAGAGGATCTTCTCTTCTGTCCCACAGGAGCTCAGTACATCACGTGTCTGACAAGCAACCACACAGAAGGGACTGAACTTGTGCTCTTCACATCTGTCCATGCCGGGAACCTCACCGAGGAGACCTGCAGTGCCCTGTGCTACGCCCAAGACCAGGAATATGGAGGTTTCAGCTCCCTGGGGCAGTGTCTGTGTGGAACTGCCCACGAAACAAACTCTTCCTCTGGCTGTTTGCCATTTTGCACTGAGCATCTGTCCGGGCAGGGCTGTGGTGGCCCGTCACTCGTCCCTTCGCCCTTCCAGGCACAGCTGCCTGTGTCTTTCACAGGACTCCAGCCCCGGTACAGCCTGCACCAGGCCGTGCTCTTCAATGTCAGTATTCCCATCGCTGTCAGCACTTTACTGTGGGAATTTGGGGACCGGACAGAGGTTCTCAACACCACTGGAAACGCAGCTGTGCACACGTACGCCTCACCCGGGCGGTACAACGTCACTGCCACCGTCCTGGTGGGCACCAAGGTCTTGTACGAGCAGGCAGAGGTTGAGGTGGTGGCTTCACCCCAGCAGCTGGAACTGCAGTGTCCTTCCTTGGTCAAGACCAACGAGAGTCTGGACATCTGGATCCGCAACAGAGGCGGCACCGGCCTCGTGGTGCTGTACGGGATCACCCAGGCTGGGGAGCCGGGCAGGGGTAAGCAGGGCTGGGCAAGGGAGGGGTGGCACTGCATCCTGGGCCTTCCCTTTGCCTCCCTCCCCAATGAGGGATGGGAGGGGATGACTCCTCTGGGGGCTTCTTGCTCCCCTGGCTGACCAGGCAGTGCTTTGCGCTTCAGCAGCAGATGGGGTTTATTGGCTGCAAGGCCAGGACGTTCCTGGAGCCTCTCTTGGGACGTGTGGCCCTTGGAAAGGACACCAGGTTTGTGTTCTTTGTGCAGCGGTTCACCCCATGTGCCCCCCGGATGGCTTGGTGTTCCCGGGCAATAACCACTGCTACCAGCTGGTGGTGGAGAAGGCGGAGTGGCTGGAGGCCCAGCGGCACTGCCAGGAGCATGGCAACGGAGAGCTGGCCTTTGTCAGCAGCCCCGACATCCAGAGCTTCCTGGTTGCTCATGTCATCAGGTAAATGAGGAGGGGAAGGGTCAGGATCAGCGAGGGACAGATTTAGTGTGCCTGGGGTCACATCTGCACAGGGGTCTGGAGAAGGACCCTCCCAGACCAAACTATTCTGGTGATTCCATGACTCTGTGAGTGCAGCAAAATCTACAGGCTCAGGCTGGATGGTGGAGAGGTCCAGGTCCAGGTGCTCGTGTCCAGAGGGTGACACAAGGGTGAGGGTGACCAGCTCCCTCCACCAGCAGAACTGCAGCTGGATTGTCCCATGCTGACACTGTGGCATCGAGCAGCTGCTGGAGCAAAGCCCAGGCCAGTGCTGCAGTCCTGCCTCCCAGACAGGATCCTGCACCCCTCCAGACACAGCTGCAGCCTGAAGCCCAGACCCTTTTGCCTTTTGTTTCTCATCCTGTTGACTCCTCTCTGAGTTTCAGGCTCCAGCAGCATCTGTTCCACCTCAGGACTGGGCTTTATAAACAGAGAGCACTGCAAGTGTCAGCCTTTGATTAAATCCGCCCCTCTGAGTGCCCTTTCCCCAGCCAGCCATTTTGGGGGGAGGGAGGACAACCAGGAGAGCTCTCAGGGCCTGACAGCCCTTGTCAGCACTCCCAGCTGCAGATGTGGGAGATGGGCTCTTCATAAACACGTCCCAGAAAGCCCAGGGACGGGAACAGCTGCGCCTGACGCAGGCTTTGAACGGTCCCGCTCAAGGGCCGACAGCCCCTTCTTCCCAAACCCGGGTCCGTGCCCTGTTCTCTTCACACGGGGCTTTATCCTGGGATTGCAAACATGTGTTCCCTGCTCTGGGGAAGAGGAGGCTGTCCCTCTGCAGGGTTAGGAGCTGGTCACTCGGTGCTCTGGTGTGTCGGGCTTTGCGTGCCGGGCTGAGGGGCCGCGGCACGGAAAAACCACGAGAGCTCAGGGCTCTCCCAGGCTGCTCCCCAGCTGCTGCCCCATGCTGGCCTCCCCCCAGGCCCCCTTTATTGCCTGTGTTTATTTTATTAATCCGTTCAGATAAACATGCAGGAGGCGGTTCCAGGATGCAGTTTCCCTGATGATGAAAGGCAAAGCAGCCGAGCTGCAGGTTTTTGGAACGTGCAGCTCCCATAGTTTCTGGTGGGAAAATGGCAGAAGCAGGAAGCTGTTTTCCATTAGAGCAGCAGCACCACTGTCCTCTCCTTTTGCTCCTGACGTGGAGCAGCATGTGCGGAGTTGTTTTCTCCCTGCTTCCAGAAGCAGAGGGTGGGACCTTCTGGGGGAACCAGCTTTCTCCTCTGGGTAGCACAGGGAGCCCCTCTCCCGTTCCAACCTCCCCAGGCTTGTTCTGCTCCTGCTACCCTCTCAGTCCTTCCTCAGAGGCAGCAGGATTCTCACATCTTGCTTCAAAAAAGTGTGTTCAGAGTCCTCCTGTTCCTCCCTGCAAGGGAACGGGCCAGGCAGTGGGGCAAGGTGGAAGCCAGCCAACAGCTTCTCTTTTAGTTTCTCCCTTTTTTCTTTCCTTTTTTCTTTTTTTCCTGATGACTTGCAGTTAGCTCATAGCTGGAATTAGAAGAGGAAAATCTCTGCTGACTTTTCCTGATGGCAGCACGCAGGCAGTTTCCTACCCTGCTCTCCCTAATCCCCTGCCAGTGGTTCAGGAGCAGAACACAGCCCTTATTTACTTTTTAATCATATTTGCAGTGAAAACTACTGATTCACAGTCATGGTTTTTCTCATCATGACCTCATGAATCATTTCATCTGGCGTGGGCCTGGGGGTGGAGAGGCACCACTTATC